>PVIH01006641.1:66495-108814 GCA_004025045.1 Sigmodon hispidus
TCTCTCTCTCTCTCTCTCTCTCTCTCTCTCTCTCTCTCTCTCTCTCTCTCTGTGTGTGTGTGTGTGTGTGTGTATCTTTCTGTCTGTTTCCCTATACCCCCTCTTCTATCTGGGACAGGGTCTCATGTAGCCCAGACTGGCTTCAAAATTCCCTGTGTGGCTGAGGATAACTTTGAACTTCTGAACCTAGTGCTAAAATTACAAGTATGTGTTGCCATATCCAGTGAATGTGGTTGGTATGAAGGATTGAACTTAGGACTTTGTGCATGCTAAACAAGCTTTCTACCAATGGGCCACATCTTCAGCCCATTTTCTGAAGAATTTCTTTCTCTTTCTTTTATTTTCTTTCCTTCCTTCCTTCCTTTCTTTTTCTTTTTAAAAAATTTTAAAAGGTAAATATTAAGATGGTAGAATGTCTGTTCTTAAAGTCCATCTCACTTAGGACCTCTGACCCTCCTAGATCCTTTTCTCTAGAGTAGGAACAGGAATGCTTACAGGTAATAAAGTATGATTGTGCCCAGAGGAGAAGAACCAGAACATTGAGGCTTAAGAGGGATTTGAGTGCTGCATTGCAATGCAGCAGATTGATATTGCAGAGGCTTCTTGCTCAGGCTAGAGTCCTAATTGCTTCTCAGCAATTGATGGCTTCTCCTGACCCTTGGGCCTCCCCCACCAACTCACTTCACAGATCCACATCTTGGCTATGGTGAGGTTAGAACTCCTCTAGGTTACCCAGAGATCATGAGGTTAGCCATTATCAGACTCATTCATTCATCTAAATGAATTGTTCTTTTGTTTCTCTGTAATGCTGTGGATTGAGTTCAGGAGCTTCTGCTTGCTAAGCTATTCTGTTACTGTGCTATGCCCACATCCAAACAAGTATCTCTTGAACACTGTCTACATTGTAGCTTTGTGGGGAAAGCAACGAATAAGATACAATCCGTGTTACCCTGAGCTTGCTGTCTTCCAGACAGCAACTAGCTAATTGGACAATCAGAATTTCTTATAGCCTTTTGTGATGTAATGAGCTACTGGATTATGAGAAAGTCTGTCAAGTAATGGGTTGGCTTTGGGCACAAGCAGAAGTTGCTCTTGAGAGCTAGTTCAGTCTAAGATGCTGAAACACACACCATCATTGTATGTACCACTAAGAAAGAAAAACTTCTCTCCAGGACACATCATCTTCTAACACTCAGAATATCCCATTTGCTTTATTTGACTTGGATTTTTATTAAATATCATTGTATGCACAAGCAAGAAAAATCTTCAGGTAGGAGATCAGTTCTTTTTTACTGACAATAGATATTCTTTTCATGCAGTATATTTCTGTTATGGGTTTCCCTTTTCCCACTCTTCCCTGTTCCTCCCCTTCCCCCGCCATCCAATCCATATCCTTTCTGTCTCACCTTAGAAAATGAGCAGCCATCTAAGGAGCAATAATAAAGTAAAATAAGATAAAACAAAACAATCAGAATAAGACAAAACAAACAGAAGACAAAGAACCAGAGAAGAAGCACAATAAACACAATAAATACAAGCACACATGAGAATCCAATAAAAAAACAAATCAGAAGCCATAATATATATTCAAAGGAACTGAAAGAAAAGAAAAGGCCTGACATTACATTATGAGATACCATTGAGTTCATTTTGCATTGGCCATCTACTGCTGTGAATGAGGTCTGCTTCTCAAGTGTGATTTGCATACTCTGATAGACTCTAATAGAGAAAACTAAATTATCCCTTTGCAAACATCTATCAGTTAGAGATAGTTTTTGCATTAGGGACTGAGGTGTATGGCCTTTTCTCTCCACACTAGGACCTTTTCCAGTGAAGATCATGCAGTCCTTGTGATGCTGCCTCAGTCTCTGGGAGTTCATATGTGCATCAGTCCTCTTGTGTTTAGATCTTGTTTTCTTTTTCTTGCTATCCTCTATCCCCTCTGACTCTTACACTCTTTCTGCTTCCTCTTCCACAGAGTTCCTTGAGATCCGTGGGGAGGAATTTGATGGCAACATCCCTTTAAGGACTGAGTGTTCCAATGTATCTCACTTTCTGCACATTATCTGGCTGTTGGCCTCTGTATTTGTCCCCATCTTCTGCAGAAAAAGCTTCTCTGATGATGGTTGAGCAAGGCATAGATCTAGGAATATAGATGAATGTTGTTAGGAGTCATTTTACTACTACATTCCTTTAGTAAACCAGCAGTAGTAGGAGAGTGTGGTGGCTATATGTCGCCTGGTAGCAAATGCTTCTGAGATCCTTCCAGGTGTGACCACTGGTGGTTCCAGGTAGAATATGTTTCTAGTTGGCATTGGTAGCTGACACTCAGAAACAAGGATGAAGTGGAAGAGAGGGGTCTGGAGGGGTCCACAGGTGGGGGAAAGCAAGGGTGTGCCATCAAGGTCCATGCAGACCCTTGGAAATTTGGGCAGAGAGGGAGGAGTAGCCATTCTTCTACAGAGTTGAGGATGAGACTGGAGGGTTGAGTCTGGAGGAAAGGTGAAAGAATGAAGGTCATCTACCTGATTTCCTGACTAACACAGCTAAGAGTATCCAGGAATGCCTTTGTGAGTTGGTGGCTGAGACAAAGGGATGAGATGGTGGAAGTCTGTAGGAGAAGATCTGGATGATGTGCTGAGAATGGGGTCAGAGAGCGTAGATAGGTCCTTAAGGAATTCCTAGAATCTCTTTATACTGAGTGGATCTACTTACTTTCATCAGAGAATGGTTACTGTTGATGCTTTCCCACACAATATCATTTTCTTCACCATTAAGAGCATTGTGATGTGATATTTCTGAAAAGAGTCCATAAAAGAACTAAAAGCTATTGGTACTATGCTGTAAGCCAAATATGCAATTATGCCCTGATAACCTCTTTCTGACTTTGGCTTGGAAAATGTTGCTCAATAGATCTGATCCACCACCCCTTACTCCTCCGCCACAACCATTTACTTCTCAGGAGTTACAAGAGTGAGTCACTTTGTGTTCAGAATTCGCAGCCAAACCACCAACCCCATTCTGTATGTTTGACAGATGCTTTCCACAGCTGATGTGAGCATAGACACAAATGAACATGAGCAATAGCATCTCAACAGCTGCTGGCCAACAGCCTACATGATTGGATACACCCAGACTTAGGTATCCCAATTGTAAGTTGTTATTGTGTGGATAATACATTTGAAAACAAAAAAAAATGTTGTTTCTAATATAAAATCATATAGATGAGCAAAAGCCAGGCAAACAAGGAATGGAGAGAGAGAAGTCATTGTACAGGCCTGAGGTGACAGAGTGTGGTGCTTTCCAGGAGACTTCAAATCTTGGCTCTATATACATGTTTATTGATGCACTATTTACAGTAGCTAGGAAGTGGAACCAACCTAGACATCCATCAATAGATGACTTAATAAAGAAAATGTGGGGCATGAACACAAAGGAATTTTATTCAGCCATAAAGAAAAATGGAATTATAACATTTGTCAGAGAATTAACAAAACTAGAAATTATTTTGCTACATGAAATAAGACAAAGTACTAATACTGCACATCTTCTCTCAGATGTGGATCCTGGACTTATGAATATGAAACTATAAATAGGACCATCCAAGGGAGAAAGAGATTTTTAATAGGAGAAAAGCAATAGGATATATGTGAAATGGAAGCAGAAGAGAGGCCCCCGGGGCCAGGAAATGTATCAGACAGAGGGATACAGAGGTAGGAAGAGAGACTCAAGAAGAGGAACAAGAACAAATGTCAAGTAAAAACATGGCAACTTATAAAATTAAAATTGATTATATGTAGTTTCCATACATACATGACAAATGTTTAAGGTAATGGTCATGCCTTTGATTTAGCATGATTGCTATGATATACACACGCTGAAGCCTCACACTGTACCTTATAACATATACATTGTGTGTCGGTTAGAAACAACAGCAGGAGTTGGAGAGACCGCTCATTAATTAAAATCACGCACTGCTCTAAAGGACCTGAGCTTGAGTACAAGTATCCAAATAAGTGACTTACAACTTCCTGTAATTCAAGCTCCCTCTTCTGCTGCCCTCTTCTGGCTTTCATGAGCATCTACACTTAAATGCATATAACTACACATAAGGCACCCACATATGCACATATATAATAAAACCAACAGCAACAGTCATTGTGTCTGTCACTCAAAAACAGAAGTGAGGCAACCAGGGATAAGGGAAGAACACCTTAAGTCTTGTGATGCTTGTGGAATTTGGTTCCTAAAGCTTAGAAAGGGCTGTCAGCAAAAAGTGACTGAGAGGGAGTGGAGTACAGATTCACTGAATGGTCAGATCTGGAGAAAGAACTGAGAGAGACGCAAATGGGTGATGGAGGGTCAACCAAAGGCTGTGAGCTTTGACATTAGACTGGACTAAGTCATGGAGGAGACCGAAAGAGAGCATCACTGAGGACGGTTCCCCGGAGGGCTTTTAGATGCTAGCAAGTGTCCCAAGTTGGCAAACACTGCAACAAGACCAGAGTTAGGGACTGGGGACAGCACTGTCTCACTTCAGTCAAGTCTCATCTGAGGTTTTGAGACCTCTGATGGAGGCGCTTTAAGGAAAGAAAGATGGGAAGGTCTGGAGCTCAGAGCAAAGGGTTAGCATGGAGAGGCACATTTAAATGTCATCAGAGTGTACCTGGTAAAGGAAGTGAAGTGTATACAGTTGCTCCAGCACTTCCCTACGAGAGAATCTAGAGAGATACCTACAGGGCTGCGTGATGAACTGCAATGCCTAGAGCTGGATGGAAAATGTTAAAAAAAAAAAAAATCAACAGAGCTAGAAGAAGCAGTCACAGAAAGCAAGCACGCTAGAAGGGCATGTGTGGGGGCCAAGGGTGGAACATTCCTATATCTCCCTAGTGGCTTCTCATCCCACAGGAACTCATTCCTTCCAAAGACAGCTTCCTTCCCACTTCCACAGCACCCTTTGCCTCACTGTAAGGTGCTCTATCTCTAACAAGATTAATTTCATTTTTCTTTTACACGGAAGAATATATGCCCATCCATAGCCTCTCAGTTTGGACAACTTTAACCATGCTCTTGTCAAGGTCATTAATTAGAGTCCTCTTCATAATACTACTCAGTGCTCCTGAGGGAAGAAGAAAGGCAAAGAGGAAGTGGGTAGTGGGTAGAAAGCCGTGTGTAAAGTCATCTGTTCGTGGCATTTTCCATGCAATTCAGTGTTTGATAGAAAAGCAAAAGGGTGTGAAAGGCAAAGTTACTTAGATAAGGTGTTTTACCTGCAGAGCTTAGGTCTCCCAACTTTAATCTACCTGCTGGACATTATTTTCCTCTGGGTAATCCCTTACGGGAAGCTCACAAGTGCCTTTGAGATGCAAGCAAATTCTCTGTGAGAAAGAAGATTCCAGAATAAACAACAAATAGTAACGGTTAACAACAGAAGTGTAAACATGACCTTGATGGATGACCTCTGTGAATAAATTTGTCCTTTTTTCTTCCTCCTTTAATTATAATGGCAGGTTAGACTCAGGTAGAAATAGCTGTGTCATGATGGATGTATTGAGTTCAATTACATGTGAGACGGCTCCTCTGATAGGTGCATTTTCATGGGAACACCAGGCAGTGGCTTTAACAAGGAGAGGCCTGTTTGTTTCTCTGCCTCACTTGTTAGTTCCTCTCAGATCAGGAGGAAACTGCTGTCTAGTGTGGCCCAGATTCCCTTCAGAATAAACAGGGTCTTCCCAACTCTCATTATGGTGCCTCCGGGTAGAGTGTGAGGAACAAGGGCTGGCTGAGGTCACTGAAGAATTGCACCACCCATCTCTGCTACCTGGGGGGAGAGCTACTCTGTACTAAACATTCTGGAAACTAATAAACAACACGTATTCCTAAAAGGAGCCTAAGGGAGACAGTCTCAGGGCTGTCTTGTCCACTGGGCAGGTGAGTGTTACGATCAGAGAAAATGGAAAAGATGGCTGTGGTCCTTGAAGCTGTTTTTGAGGAAGAATGAGTGGTAACTTGTTTGGGGTGACACATTCAGGGCAGAAAGGAACAGCATGGGTGACTGCTGGGTCAGTTGTTTTCACATAGGTCATCAATACTGAGACTTATTTGACATGTCCAAAATGAGGTTTGTGTTTGTTTCCTGTGACTCCCTGGCACCACACAACAAAGGGTAATAACATGACAAAGTGTGACATATTAAGTTCTTTTGCCTATGCTGTATATCGGACCCTTTGGATAGAATTTGGGTTGGAGAGAACACATAAAATACACCTGAGATGGGCATCACTTAAATGTATCTTTTATCTATGTCTGCCTCAGGATTGTTTTTCTTTTGTGTTTGAGACAAGGTCTCAAACCCAAGGTCTTCCTGCCCCTGGTATTATGTGCCACCATCCTCAACCCAAAGACCTATCAAGACTTTCTTTCTCCTTCTTGCATCCATGTTCTTCTAACAAATCTAGGCATAAACACCTAAACATTTAAGGTAAGAGAAGTTGATGGTACAGGAACTGGGTCTCAACCAAAAGATCCCAAACATTTGCCACCAAACAATTGGGAAATACTGTTATGAAGAAATTTGATTGTCAACTCAATACAGTCTAGAGTCATCTAAGGACCGGTGACTCCAGGCCAGTCTGTAGAGAAACCCCAGGAAGAAATGGCTGAGAGGGAAAGATTCAGTGGCACACTCAGGCGTGGCTGAGTGCTATTTGTCTGCTTTTGACTCCCTATGTGTTTATTCTTGTTGGTGAGGATGAGGATGCCACCATCTTCGCTGATACTAGACTCCAGATTCTTTGACCTTTTCACATAGACTGAACACCAACAGTTTTCCAGGAATCCTCAGCACAGGAAGGGGACCAGTGGGGCATACAGCTTGTGCTCTGTGATTCTCATTGTCTTCATTGTACAAATGATCACTGTTAGATACCTAGCCTTTAATGTATCCCCAACCATTCTACTGGTTCTCCTCTCATTGGACACAAGCACAACATTGGTTCTTATTCTCAGAAAACCTGCCTACTACAGGTACTGAGGTACAGACTTGAAGGGGATACTGAACTAGTTTCTCTTCCTGAGTGAACGATCTGTCTTGGAGTTACACAGAACCATTAAGAAATTCTTGCCAATGCCAAGTGAGTAGGTGTTCTATGCACCTGCCAGTCTGAAGCAGGTGGCTACGAGAAGGAGATCATCCTGGGATGACCCACCATGTTGTTATCATGGGTCCTTAAATGTAGAAAAGGATTCAGAAGAGCTATAGTGATGTCATGTGAGAAACACTAGCAACAGGCTTGGTTGGCTGTGAGTAGGAAAACAAGCCAGGAGCCAAGCTGTGTGAATAGTCTCCTGATCCTGGAAAAGACCAGAAAACAGATTCACCCTCAAGCTTCCAGAAAGACTGTAGCGCTGCTGACACTTCGTCTCCCTTCAGACTCCTGAACTGTGAACCTTTAAGAAGACAACAAATCTGTGCTGTTTGAGCCACTGAGTCTAGAGTAATTTGTTACAGTGCCATATTGGAAATTTGTGTACTTTAGATTCTAAATAAAATAGAGAATAAAGGCTACAGACACCACATACAATTTACCATAAGGGAGTATAGAAATAAAAGCATTTATTTATTACTGTTAATTTTCACTTGTATCTAGTTTCTGTACACAAATATCCTCTCTGGAAAAGCCTGGGGCTCCTGTTCCTTCAGTGTTCAACACAGAAGCATAAGACACAGTGTAGGTGCCCAATAAACAACAGGTTAAAATTCACGGTGGATGACATGTATGCCCTGTATGTGTCATAGAATCAAGCTACACCAGGCTATAATCTGGAAGTTTGGGGGGATACGTTGAGGGGAATGCTAACAACTGTAAATAAAGTCGTTATGTAAACAACACTCTCTTGTTACTCAGTGGCTTGGGGTCACTGGATCTCAGTGGCAGCATCTAGACTTCTGTGGCAGCAAGGACAGAGCTATATAGAAAATGCCCAATGACAAGCCTCCTATTAGTTTCTGACTCTCGCCTACCAGGTCTGCCGTGGAGCTGGTAGCAGGTAACCAAACCTGACAGCTTTCAGTTTCTGCTCATCTTCTCTTTGTTTGTAAGGGACAGAGCTATGAAGAGAGGAACACCAAGGGGTGGGCAGGAGAAAGAGACAGTGACACTGGGCTATTTTAAACTTTTGGTAATTGGTTCCAGAAGAGTCAAGAATAGACATGTATTTTATATAATACCCACATCTAAAGAGAATTATTTTCCAAAAGGGAAAATTATTAGGAAATTCAAGATGTTACAGATAACTTGAGAAAGAATCTTTTGTCTTTTCCATGCATGACTTCACAATTGCAGGTATTTTTTTCTACAGTGTACACTCTATGTAACTCAAACTCACTTTAAGGCATTTGCCTGTTAATAACTTTAATGTTAACTACCAAATGAAGTCATTGCAGAAATTAGTGGCATTAGGGATTAAGTGTTTCAGATGGTGCCAAGCCTATAGAAAGCAGCATTTGGAAGACAGTGGCCATTATGGTTTAGTCATGATTAACCATCTAACCCTCAATTCCAACAAGAAAAATGGAAAGTGAGTCCTACAATCCAGGCAATGGCACACCAGAGCTTAATAGTAGGAGGACAGGATGAAAGTTAAGCTTTTACAGCTTCTTAGCAAAGGCAGAAGAAGCCAAATGAGTTGTGTCCCTCAGAGCATCAGAGTAGGAAACAGTCTAGTTTCCTGTCCAGATGGTTTCACCAAGCAACCAGTTCAGTCCCTCGTGATGTCAAAGTAGAAAGCAACACAGCTATGGGGTGACTAGCCTGGACCTGTCAGTACAAATTACACAGCCTACAGAAGATGTCCTAATAAACACTTTTGATTAAATGAGTGATCTAGTGCCCCCCTACACACACACACACACACACACACACACACACACACACACACACACGCCAGAGTGAGATTACATTTCCCATTCTGTGAATTAAAAGTAAAAGATTAAATTATCCATACTATTTGGGGGAGAATCCTCTGAAAATTACTGGAAAATAACAGAGCCAAACATGGTGGTACCCATCTGCAGTTCCAGGTCTCAGTATGCTGAGGCAAGAGAATTCTGAGTTCAATGTCTATGTGAATAATTCTAAACTAGCTTGTATAATACAATAAGACTGTCAGCAAGAAGATCTGGGAGGGGAAATGGAGAGAGTAGGAGGAAGAGGAAGAGAAGAAGGAAGGTATTTATAAAATAAATTGAAACAAGGTCAACAAAGAAAGGCTCAGCCACCTACACCACAAACCACAGGCCTTGTGAGAGCTGCCAGTCACTGCGTCACATGTTCCCATAGTCTTAGCAGTTTGGATTTTTACTGTCTCCCAGTATCTAGAGGTTAGCAGCCCTGACCCCCAGATTCTGTCTGGGATGGTGAGTCACTGAGCAGCATGTTCATCATGCCAGGAGGGCCAGCCCCTCTTTCAAGAATGTTTACCTTATTAATTCAGCCTTACCATGTTTATGAACTCACAGTCAATAGACTGAATTCAGACTTAAATGAAGTGTGTAAAAACAGATTCAAAGCCAATAGAGATAGTTAAAGGCCACCACAGCAATAAAGAACAATACTACCTAAATCTGAAGCTGCTAGTAGAGCATCATCCCAACTGTATGTATCAATGGTTGTTTTCTTTGTATTGCTAAGAAGAAGCCTATGGTCTCAGGGTTCCAGAGGTTGCTTACTCATCTACCTATTGAAGGATAGCTGGGTTGCTTCCAGTTTAGGGTCACAAATAATATAGTACCACAAGCATTTATATAGAGACTTCCATATGGGCATGTGTAGGTGCTGAAGATTGTACATGAGTTAGTCTTTGCATGTTTGTTTTAAATTCTAAATGGTTTTCCAAAATGATTGATGTCTACTTTTTACTAAGACCAATGATAAAGCTTGATGTTGTCTTACTCTGAAACCCGGGTGCTTTCACTTCTGTGCATTGGATTTTTGCTAGTGTATCTTGAGCCCAACATCAATACAATACTTATCTCCCAAATACTTTTTTGTGAATTTCATCTCAATATTTCAGGCTTTAAGATCTTTAATAGTTAATATCTCTCACCCAATATTTTGGATATGCTTCTGACTTCATTTTGCCTATGCACTATATCCATGTTTAGTAAAGATTCCTTAATTTGAAGCCCAAGAAGAAACCAGGACAAAACCCCAAAGCATTAGAAAGAAACTCATCAACTGTTAATAGCTGCCATGCATCATTCTTCCTGCCTATCTCAGCAGCATTTCCAAAGGATTTCTGGAGCCCAGGACCACATTTACACAGAATTTCCATCTAAACCCTTCATTTAAAAATGGAAAACTTAGGTTATTCAACCACACTGCTTCACTGTGAGCACACATTGCTTCTTAGTGACAGATGTTTTCTTCTCTCTGTTAATAGAGACAGACTAGGACAATAACAAAGTCACTTTATCATAGTATCTAATAGAAGTGATGTAGGGCATCAAGATTTTTAAAACATGGAAATTATAGGAGGCACGATCACGGTGATCGTGGTGGTGGTGGTAGCAATAATAGTGTGATGATAATAGTGGTGGTGGTGATGGTGATAATGATGATGTTGCTGCTGATTTATGTAATTACTGGTGTCATTTGTAGTGGTGGTGGTAGTGATGGCAGCAGTGCCAATGGTACTGATAATGTTATTGGTGATGGTAGAGTCAGTAGTAGTGGTAATAATATTATTGATGGTGATTATGGTAGTTAATGGTGATATTGCTGGTGATGGTGGTGGCGATAGGGGCAGTGGTGGTGATGATCTTTTTGATGATGATGATGGTAGTGATGGTGGCATTTCTAGTGTTGATGATGATGGAGGTGGTACTGATTTCAGTTAACACCAGCAGCACACTTATTGTATGTCAAACAGTGCTGAGAAACAAGATTGTTTCATTTTTATAATTATATCAGTTTGACAATGTTCATATTATTTATATGAACTGGAGATATGGATGTTCTTTTTTGAAACTGTGTATAGCTGCCAGACACTTTAATTTCAATCTCTAGTTTGGGTTATATCTAAATTCTTAATGGAAAGGAAAATCAGATACTATAAAAATCAAACTCAAAGAAAATTTTTGATTAATTTTATAATTCATGGGATGTTATAAGGCTTGAGAAGTCTAATTGCCTTGTTTTCATTTACTATATATTATATTCTTATGTCATGTATATCTATGCTTTTTCTCATTTTAGCTAACAAAGTACTGTAATATAAAATAAGAGAATTAATACCTAAAATTAAATAAATATTTTTATTTTATGGAAAATTGCCTTACTTTTCTTTTGAGTCTCAAGAATCAGACAAGGTTTATGCTGCACTGTGAAAAAAAGAAATATGCAATTTAGAGGCATAATTGAATTCCAAGAGAACAGCGGATGTGATTCGATTGACAATGTTAAGGGGACAATGCATGCTGGAAAGGTGATGCAGGTAGGTGAAGTATCTGCTGTTGAAGTAAGAGGACCTAAGTTTGGATCCTCGGTACCTACGTAAGAAGACAGATGTAGCCGAGCACATGAGAGGCAGACAGGAGGATCCCTGCAGCTCCCTCGCCACTCATTCTAGCAAATCAGTCAACTGGGTCTTGAGAACCTGACTCAGAAATGACGCTGAGAATGATAGAGGGAAAGAATCTTTGGTCTCCACATGTACGTGCCAGAGTCATGCAGCTACATATACACAGGTGCACACACACACCCTGCATGTGTGTACGTGGACACACACACATACACACACACACACACACACACAGCAGAAAAAACAACAGCTATATCATAAAAACTCATAGTAATGATTTTGTATTTTAATTCCTTTATCAGCAAAATGTCTTAAAAAGAAAGATACCAAAGGCTTTCTTAAAATTCTAGAAGTCAGCTTACCTTTTGGCACCCATTTAGGTATCCATGGAAAGTGATAGCCTGCATAGTATTAGAAGGTGGATTGTAATAAGGTACAAGATATTCCACTCACATGGAGGAAATAACCTCAGCTATAAGAGAGTGCTCATTCTGCCTTACGCTGTAATGACATTCCAGAGTCAGATAGAGATGTCAGCCCCCAAATGGGGTTTCTTAAAAACCAAATCAGTTGTCGGAGAAAGTCATGGTTGAAACATCCATCTACTTTATTAAATGCAAAGAGCATTGTGCTGCCACTATGGAGCCCAAACCACTAGTCACCAGGGAAACACTGTGCTATTTTTGATATGTAACTTCAAAGCAATTGAAGCCAGTAAGTCAGTTTCAGCACAGAGAACAGTGGTGAGACCAGGGAATACTCATGCTTGAGAACTTAAATGCTCTTGTACTTCACTTACCATCACTCTGAAGAATAGCTACTGGTCATGTGACCTTGGGTGAGTTTCACTAAGCATCTCTAAGATCCATTACCTTAAAAAAAAAAATGACTGTAAAATGGTTGTCTCAGAGGGTGTGAAGATGAAAGCGACCAGTGAAGAAGGCAGAGTAGCTTTTAGTAACTTTTTGTATTATAACTGATGACTACTCTATATTGAGCATTTATGATGCAGTGGGGATAATTGTTATGCTCGCTGTGTTAGCTTTCCATCATTGGGAAAAACTGCTTAAGAAAATCAACTTTTTGGTTTGGTGCTTTGGGAATACAACCTAGTCACTGTCATGTTGCTTTGGGCCTGAAGTAGCCCAATACAGTGTGGATGGAGCATATGATGATGGAAGCTACTCACCTGGTGAGGTGTAAGTCTACATCCATGGTTTTCTAACATCCTTTCACAAAGCACCATCTCCCAAAGGCTCCACTCACTACCCCCCACCAGCACTGCCAAAGATGACTGAAAACTCAAACTACAGCATGATCAAAACTGTGAGGAAAACAATCTCTTTTTACTTCACTTGCCAGCCAGGGATCAAAGGCACAAAGACAAGTGTGATGGCTTGAAAGAAAATAGTCTCCAAAGGGAGTGGCACTATTAAGAGGTGTGGCTTTGTTGGTGTACATCTGGCTTTATTGGAGGAAGTGCGTCACTGTCGAGCTGGGCTTTGAGTTCTCCTATGTCATGCTACAGTAAGCGACACAGTTCATTTCCTGTTGACTGGGACTCAAGATATAGAACTCTCAGCTCTTTCTCCAGCACCATGTCCTCCTCCTGCATGCTGCCATGCTCTGTGCCATGACGATAATGGACTAAACTCTGAAACTGTCAGCCACCTCAATTAAATGTTTTCCTTTATAAGAGCTGCCATGGTCATGATATCTCTTCATAACTATGGAAAGCCTGGGACACCAAGAGAGTTGTCAAATATTAGTAATTGAAAGAGGGCTAATCTCCTCTTTAAAGTTGATCAGTGAGAAGCATGAATCAAAATGTTACCTTTTTTCATCCCTGATGTAATCGGCAACATCCTGAAATAAGTGACTAGTGTACCAATTTCCCCAGTTTCAGGCTTCTCTAAGTTCATTATGTTTCTCTTATTGTAGCAAACAAGTGTGTATGAATATGCTGTTACATCACATTAAATTCCTAATAGTGTTTTTAAACACTTGACATGTGCCTTGTTTTAAACAAGAGTAACTCCACATGGTGTGGCTGTCTGCCAGGCCCCTTCCAGACAAATGATATATCAGGTAGACCAAAATCTGCCCTCCTGGAATTTTGCATCAGATACTATGGAGCTAGAATTACAGACAGTTGTGAGTTGCTTTCTCGCATGGGCACTAGAAGCCAAATTCATACCTTTTGAACAAGCAGGAAGTGCTCTTAGTCACTGAACCACCTCTCTAGCCCTAAGGAATTTTCCTAAAATAAAACAAAACAACCAAACAAAACCCACTAACAATGGCAGGTTGGTTAACTGTTCTGTCATAAATAAGAACATGCCCTGTAGGGCCCAGGGAGCATTGTGGAAGAGAGGGCAGAGAGAATCTATAAGAAGGAAGACTTGAAGAGGGCTATAAGACATAGTGTTCTGCATAGATACAACCATTGCAACCTGCTGTGAATGCACTGGATCTGCACAACAGTCAGGCATAGGTGGGGAAGGGTGTGTGGGAGTCTACCTGTCCCTCACTGATCTGTGTGAGTAGATTCTAGAAGAAAAGGAGGAGGGATTGTATTTATGTGTCTAATAACCAGTGATGTCATCAGACTCTAGTAATAACTTCTAGCCAATGGCTACACAGATGATCCTGGTAAAACTCTCTGGGTCAAAAAATAAATTTAAAAGTATAAAGGCATTCAAGGTACTTGTTGGTTAAGGGATGTAGTGGTTTAAAGAAAAAGGCCCCAATAGGATCTTAGAGAATAGTATTATTAAGTGGTGTGGCTTTGTTGGAGGAAGTATGTCACTGGAGGTGGGCTTTGAAGTTTCAGATGCTTAAACCAGGCTAGGTGTCATGCTCTCTCCTGCTACCTGCAGATTCAATTATAGAACTCTCAGCTACCTCTCTAACACCATGTCTGTCTGTGTGCCACCATGCTTCCAACCATGAGGATAATAGACTAAAGCTCTAAACTATAAGCCAGCCCCAATTAAATGTTTTCTTTATAAGAGTTGCCATAGTCATAGTGTCTCATCCCAGCATAAAACCCTAGCTAAGACTTAATAGGCCACCCTAGAAGGAGCATGGAAGACAGTAATACTGAGCAGGCTTTGAACCTGGAGGCCTGGATCAAGAGATTTCAGAAGAGATAATATTAGTATGTATTCTAGAAAATGATCTTATGATGTTTTGGTGAAGAATGTGGTTGCTTTCTGTCCTTGTCCAAAACATCTATCTATGGCTAAACTGAAGAATAATGGATTAACATCTTTGGCAGAGGAGATTTCTAGGCAGCCTAGTATTGACTGTGTTTCTTGCTTATTGGTGGCCAGGCTTATGCAGATCTATAATGAAAAGGATCATTAATCTAAGCACACAACAATTTAGCTGTCACAAGAACCAAACATAACCAGCAATAACAAGTAATGTGATGTCTAGCCACATTGTGGTTTAACATTGCAACTATAACCGTCATTTTGTGAAACCCCAGAGCATTTATTCTGTACAAACAAATGAGGTTTTTCAAGTGGGCATCCTCAGATTGGTCTTAAATAAATACTTTGTTTTTACATTCAGTGTGGTGATATGTTAAATATTTAATAAAACCTGAAATATCAAGAGATCAACCCACAGTCAAACAAGGCAGACGTAGCTCCCCGAGTTCCAGGGATAACAGAGCAGTGGTAACTCACACAGCAGGGGACCCAGAGAATCCCTGAGGACAAGGCCAAACAGCTGGGCTTCAATGGCACACACCTTTAATCCCAGCATAGGGAAAGCTGGGAGTGGTAACCTACACCTTTAATCCCATAACTCCAGAAACCAGAACTTTCTGTGTTTCTGTGATTTCAAGGCTGACTACCAAATAGCAGTAGCTCACACTTTTAATCTTAACCTGGATGGGATACAAGTGGGTGAAGAAGGTATTTAAGGCAGGCTTAGGAAAACACAAGGCGTTAGAAGTGACCAGTAATGAAGCTGAGAAAGCTGGAAGATAGCTGGGTGAGATTTGACTGTGGTGTTTCTCTCTTCAATATTTCAGTCTTTCTCCGATATCTGTCTCTGAGTCTCTTTTATTACAACCAGAATTTGTGCTACAACCACCTGTTCTGCTGATCAGAATCATGTGTGATACTTTTTAAAATGGAAATTTCCAGATCTGTCTCCTGGGGACTCTAGTTCCAGGGGTATTGAGATGGAGTTGGAATCTATTCCTCCTCCAATCTCTCCAGCTCAGCTGTCAGAAGCATATTTTACACAGCTACTTGGGACTCAAAGCACAGAGTCTCTTTACCCAGATGCTCTACTCCAGGCTCTAACCATAGTAGAGATGGCGACTGTTGTTTTCCTGTGGGGTAAAAGGGTGCATCCACTACTGTTTTCCTGTGGCTTCCGAGTGCTGTTGTTATTCTGTGATTATTGATTACTGCAGCATCCATAGCATTCTACCACCAGCAATTAAATCAAATTTTCAGTTTTAAATCTATTCCTGGTAACACTTGTTAAAGCCAGGATTGCCAAAACAATTTAGCTCAACAAAAGAAACCTCAGGAGGCATCACCATCCCTGACTTCAAGTTATACTACAGAACTTCAGTAATAAAAACAGTCTGGTACTGGCATAAAAACAGACTTGTGGATCAATAGAATCAAATTGAAGACCCATACATTAACCCACACACCTATGAACACCTGATTTTTGACAAAGAGGTCAAAAATATTCAATGGAAAAAAGTATCTTCAATAAATAGTGTTGGTGTAACTGGATGGCAGTATGTAGAAAAATGCAAATAGATCCAAGCCTATCAGCCTGCACAAAACTCAACTCCAAGTAGATCAAAGACCTCAACATAAAACGAGCTATGCTGAACCTGATAGGAAAGAATATGGGTAATACCCTCCAATGCATTGGCACAGGTGACCACTTCCTAAATAGAACACCAGTAGCACAGACACTAAGAACAACAATCAATAAGTGGGACCTCCTGAAACTGAGAAGTTTCTGTAAGGCCAAAGACACAGTCATTAAGACAAAATGACAGCCTACAGAATGGGAAAAGATTTTCACCAACCCTGCAAGTGACAGAGCACTGATCTCTAAAATACATAAAGAATTCAAGAAACTAGAGCCCAAAACCCTAAATAACCCAATGTAAAAATAGAGTTCAGAACTAAAAAGGGAATTCTCAAGCAGAAGAATTACAAATGGCTGAAAGGAACTTGAAAAAAGTGTTCAACATCTTTAGCCATCAGAGAAATGCATATCAAAACAACTTTGAGATACCACCTTACACCTCTCAGATTGACTAAGATCATAAACACAGATGACAGGCTATGCTGGAGAGGTTGCAGAGCAAGGGAATCACTCCTCCATTGTTGATAGGGATATAAACTTGTTCAACCCCTCTGGAATGCAGTATGGTGGTTTCTCAAAAAAGTGGGAATCACTCTCCCCAAGGATCCAGCAATACCACTCTGAGGCATATACCCTAAAGATGTACATTCATACTTCAAAAGTATTAGCTCAACTATGTTCATAGCAGCATTATTTCTAATAGCAAGAACCTGGAAACAACCTAGATGCCCCTTAGCCGAGGAAAGGATTGACAAACTGTGGTACATCTACACAATGAAGTACTACTCAGAAGTAAGAAAAAAATGATATCCTAAAATTTTCAGGCAAATGGATGGATTTGGAGAATATCCTCCTGAGCGAGGTCTCACAAACTCAGAAGGATCAGCAAGGGAAGTCCTCACTCACTAGTGGACTTTAAGCAAAAACATTCTTATTTCATTGAAAGATGATGGATGAATAAAATGATTTAAAACACACACATGTACACGCATGCACACACACACACACACACACACACACACACACACACACACACAAAACAAAACAAAAAAGAAAACCTTCTGATTTGACTGTAGCAGAAATTTGTGGTGGCCATAGTGCATCCATGGATATTAGCTATGACCTACTGTGCTTTCTTCATCTGTAGCTGAGCCTAACCTGGCTGGAAGAGCTTTAGATTTTATTTTTTATGCTTCATGTATGTTAGAGAAAAGAAAAGTTTTATTACTGTATTTTTAAGCTATCCTGGATGTTTTTCTTTTTATATAAAATTTGATATTGATTTTGAAAAACAATAAAAAATAAGATTGGTAAGAAATGGATAAAGGTGTGTAGATAATTAAGAAAACCAACCAAGTGGAAAAAGCAACTGTGCAAAGGGTCTGAGTCTGGAATGTGTTTGGTGTATTTGAGGAATCATGTAGATGCCATTATAGCAAAAGCAGTTTATCGGACTATGGTGATTTATTGAACTTTCTGTTAAGTAATAATTCTCATTAAACATGGTATCATTTCTAGTCAAAAAAAAGAAAAGGGTAAAATGATTAAAAAGAGAATGAATAAATTTTCAATATTTTAAAACTGCCTGGACAGTAGTCTTAGGTAGTTTTTATTGTTCTAAACATTATCTGTATAGAGTCTGATGTTATAATCAAGAGTTTATTAACAGGAGCAGGTAACTGCTTGAGGCTTGATAGACACCTATGTGTTTATGTGATAGAATTGTAATACCAGTGAACAGCTCTGAACATCATTTTTTGCTTTGTTTTGTTTTGAGATATCTTGTGAGCCTATTTTTCTCTCTTAGCCTTTGGCATACACCATTTGATCAAAATCATTGAATTTGTAAAGCTTATAAGTTCAAGCAGTAAAATGACAATGAATAAACACAAATGAGAGAAACAAAAAATTTTAAAAAAATAAATTCCAAATGAAGACATAAAGGGCTACCAGCCAGCACGTCTCTTTGGATATCTGGGTTCCTAGCCCTTGGGGCATGGCTCCAAATTAGGAAATGAGGCACCAAAAGAAGCAGGCAAGACCTCATCATACATCTGAGTCTTAGCACCACAGGGCTAATTCTCCACCTTTCTATGTTTTTAATCATCTCAGTCTCTTCCTTGTGCTCAACACATCTTTAAGATGGTATCTGCTTCCTGCAAATGCCTCTTTCATTATCTTAGAATTTTATTGTTAGCCATTAGTTTCTTACACAGTAACTAGTTGGTAATTATATGTAACAACTTCTTTGTTTGAGGATGCCCATTACAAGAAAGAATAACTTGTTTGGGAATTGCCTCATTGAACAATAAGTAGTCATAGAATTATAGACCCTGAGAGAAGAAAAAAAAGTATAGAGGGTGAAGGGAAGGACCGCTACATAATTGTTCTTATTCTTACCTGTGGGTAATTTCTATTCCATGAAACAGAGATGGAAATTCAAGTTAAATCCAATGTTTTCACAAAATTGAGGAAGCTGTGGCAGATACTTAGAGATCCTGAAGGATTTTCCAAGAATTTACCTGAGACGAGGAAGCTGCAAAGCTCTGGATCTCAAGGAATCCCAGAGTCCACTCTTCTGAGTATGTAAAAGATGAAATCCACAAAGCCAGTCAAGGAACACACAAAGCACAGAGCTGAAAATGGATGGGGAATGTTCAGATTCTAATTGACCTCCATGGGGAAATCAGTTGATTATCTGTGACTTTTGCAGTAGGGGCAAACTTAATAGCAGAACTATATTATCCTTTAGAGCCCCTCCAAATATAAGATCATAAGCATGAAAACAAACCTTGGAAGGATCAAGATTATCAGTAAGTAACTTTTAGGTTGTTAAAAACAGACACTTTTCAAAGAAGGTATTTCGGGAAGGGAAATTATTCAGTAGAAACAGTGTGATTGAGACCGTTCAAGGAGCCAGCACTAAAATAATTATAAATGTGTGTGTGTGTGTGTGTGTGTGAGAGAGAGAGAGAGAGAGAGAGAGAGAGAGAGAGAGAGAGAGAGAGAGAGACAAAGAGAGAGAGACAAAGAGAGAGAGAATATTTAGAGGAGTACCCTGGTAACCCCGTGAAGCAGCATCAACTGCTCAAATGTTCCCAGGCATGCATAATGGTACTACAAAGGAGTATATAATGGAGCAGTAAGAACCAATGTTGGAAGAAACGGTGGCTAATTTTTTTCTATTTTCTATAAACCACAGATCCAAGAAAACCAACAAACTCCATCTAATGTACCATAATGAAAGATATATCAAAACACATCAGATGCACATCAATGAGAAATAAAATCTAGAATCAGTCACAGTAAAGGAGCATTAGGCACAGAGAACAAAGATAAAGACTACAACAGTTAGGGGGTTGTTTGTTGTTTGTTTGCCAGAGACTGTGCAAACCAGAAGGAAAAGGATGATACCTTCTAAATGTTGAAGTAAAAGTCTTTTAAACTAGAATGCTAGAGTGAAAATAGTCTTCAAAAATAAACACAGAAGTTGGTTTTATGACAAAAAAAAAAAAAAGACAGAACAGCTGTCACCGGCAGACCTACGTTACAGGAAATGCTACAGAAAATGTCACTCTCAGAAGGAAATTTCTTCTCTTATTAGCTGTTAGGGAGAATTTTGTCTACTGTCTCTTAAGAACATCCACCCTTCACCCAGCTCTTCCCAGAGATGTCTCTCCTGCCCTGACTTCTCCACCCTTTTATGTAATTTTAAAAAAGGAAATAAAAACTTCCAAGATCAATTGGTGTTGCCCACATATTTTTGGTCTGGTAATAAGGAGCCATCTATAGTAAAGGCCATTAAAAACTGGGGAGTTTTCATAGTGTCAGAGGATGCTATACAAGTTGTGAAAGAATCATTTGCCAAAAATCCTATGCAGATGCAGACCCTGTGTGCCACTGTATTAACCAGCCTGGCAAGAAGTACCCAATGGTGTAGCAGCAGCAAGTCAGTAATGGAGGTAGCCAACTATTCTCTGATTGAATTTGAGATCTCCCTCTTCTGCAAGATACTCCATATCTAGTACTATAAACCTGTACAAAATCTGTGGCTCAGGTGGTCATAAGCTCCCAGTGTGGGAAGTACTAATATAGTTTTTGTGGAATGTATAAGTTATGCCTGTTAATTTTCCTTCCAAATAATACTATTTATAAGCATATAATAGTGTTACTGTTTTGGTCAGAGATGCTCCTTTTTGGGGTGTCAATGAAAACTGCAGAGCCAAGATTATGGAGTGCCCAGTCACAAGTGAGACCCCTATTTCACCCTCCCCAGGCTCAGATGCACAGAAGAGCAGAGACTATGAAGACCCAGAGTCAGAGGAAGGAGGAAGAATACTGTCTCCAGAACATGACACTGACTGCATTCTCGGTTCCACAATGGTAGTGATTGACTGGCATAAACCTGTGCAAGACTGAAATTGGGCCTGCTAACAGCTGTCATAGGGGTTATCAAGGCCCATGACCCCTCCTCACAACCTGAGGACAGATAATGGTAGCTGTGGGAATGAGGGTCCATGAATCTTATAGGTCCTTGAGGATATATAGGCTAAAGGTCCCTAGGGAAGTGAACTTCTATAAAGCAACCCAAATGAAATGCATTGGCTCATCAATAAATTAATAAATAAATATAAATACACCATAAAAGTAGAACATATACTAGACAAGAGGAGGAAAGGGTATGGGGAAGAGGGAAACAGAAGAGGATAATGAGGATGAATATGATTTTTAAAAAATAATAAATGAAAAAGCTGGGCAGTGGTGGTATACACCTTTAATCCCAGAACTTGAGAGAGGCAGGCAGATCTCTCAGTTCAAGATCATCCTGTTATATAGAATGAGTTCCAGAATATCTAGGACTACACAGAGAACAGAGAAGCCCTTGTCTTAAACAATAATAAAGAAAGTAAGACAGAGAGAGAGAGAGCAAGAGCAATGTTCCCAAGAAAACTAGATGGATACTTAGCTCTACATAAAGAAAGACAGATGTAAAAATCAGACAATACAAGTGTGGTGGTTTGAAAGAAAACTTCCTAATAGTGGGAGTGTTGGAGTATGTGTGAACTTGTTAGAAGAAGTGTGTCACTAAGGGGGTGAACTTTGAGGTCTCCTATGCTCAAATGATACTCAGTGAAACAGACCACTTCCTGTTGCCTGCCGGTCAAGATGTAGGACTCTCAGCTCCTTCTCTAGCACCATGTCTGCCTTCGTGCTGCCATATTCCAGCATAACAAAAATGGACTGAACCTCTAAACTATAAGTGAGCCACCCCAATTAAATGTTCCCTTTATAAGAGTTGCTGTGGTCATGATATCTCTTCACAACAATAGAAACTCTAAGACAACAGGTACAGAAAATGAACTTTTTTTTTGTTGTTCTTAAGTTTCTTTAAACATTGCTCAAATGACTGGCATGATGTCTATCTCTGCTTATATGAGGCAAGCCATACCACTTCCTTGTTCCTGAATTCTTTAAATTTGAAGGCTTTTTATTACTATTTCAGTCTACCTGTTCATTGTGGGTCTGTTTAGGTTGTTGGCCTTTTCTTGATTTAAGTTTGGTGGTTTGCTTGAATCTAGAAATTTAAACAACTTAACAGAAAAGAGGTTTTAAAATATTCCCTCGTAATATTCCAAATGGCTTTGATGCCTGTGGTAACACTTTCCTGTTCTATTTTTATTGCTTATTTGGGTTCTCTCTTTGTTTTTATTGTTTCATTTTTGATTAGTTAGACAAAGTGTCTGTCAATATTGCCTTAAAGAGGAAGTAAATGAGGTTTTTTTTAAACTTTATTTATTTATTTGCCTTGGTGTTTGCCTGGAACTGGAACTACAGACAGTTGTTAGCTGCCATGTGGGTGCTGGGAATCGAACCTGGGTCCTCTGGAAGAGCAGACGGTGCTCTTAACCACTGAGCCATCTCTCCAGCCCTGTAAATGAGCTTTTTAAAGAAAGTTTAAAAAAAACAGTTAAAGGAAATGAATAAAATTGTTCAAGACCTGAAAATGGAAATGAATACAATAAAAAAAAATTGAAGGAATTCTGGAAATGAAAAATCTAGGAAACAAGCAGAGACAAGCTTTACCAACAGA
Source organism: Sigmodon hispidus (assembly GCA_004025045.1). NCBI lineage: Eukaryota > Metazoa > Chordata > Mammalia > Rodentia > Cricetidae > Sigmodon > Sigmodon hispidus. Next base: position 89,027 of record PVIH01006641.1, read on the forward strand.
ACACAAGAGACGGAAAAGAGAATCTTAGGCATTGAAGATACAATAGAATAGATACATCAGCCAAAGAGCATGATAAATCTTAAAAAAAAAAGGTTTCTGGTACAAAATACTTAGGAAATCTAGGAAATTATGAGAGAGAGAGAGAGAGAGAGAGAGAGAGAGAGAGAGAGAGAGAGAGAGAGATTGAGACCAAATCTAAGAATAATAAAAATAGGAGGGGGAAAAAAAAACCAGCTCAAAGCCCAGAAAATATTTTTAACAAAAGCATAGGTTAAAAGTTTCCTAATTTAGGACTGGAGAGATGGCTTAGAGATTGAGAACACTGGCTGCTCCACCATAGGCCCTGAGTTCAACTCCAAGCAAACACATGGTAGCTCACAACCATCTATAATGAGATCTGGTGCCCTCTTCTGGTAACACAGACATATATGTAGGCAGGATACTATATACACAATAAACAAATCTTTTAAGAAACCAAAACAAAACAAAACAAGTTTCCTAATCTTAAGGGGGAAAGGCCTATTAAGGTAAAAGAAGCATACAAAACACCACATATATGTGCACCCCAAAAGAAAGTCCTCTTGCCACATAATAATAAAAAAATACTTAACATACAGAATGAAGAATATTAAGAACTGCAAGAAAAAAAAAGTAAGAAACATATAAAGAATTATACCTATGTGGTGCTGAGAAATATGTAAATTCCTTTGAGTTTAGGTGTAAATATCTATTAAATCTATTTGCATCATAACCTCTATTAGACTCCTTATTTCTCTGTCAAGTCTCTGTCTGGTTGACCTATCCAAGGATGAAAGTGAGGTATTGAAGTTTCCAACTATTATTAGGGTGTGAGAATTGATGTGGGACTTGAGCTTTAGTAATATTTCTTTTACATAAATAGGTGCCCTTATATTAGGGGCATAAATAATTCAGGATTGAAATCCCGTCTTAATCAATTTTTTATCAGACCACCAGGGCCTAAAGTTAGAGTTCAACAACATCAAAAAATCACAGAAAGCCTACCAACTTATGGAAACTAAAGATCACTCAAATGAACCACCTCTGGGTCAAGGAAGAAATTAAGAAAGAAATCAAAGTCTTCCTAGAATTTAATGAAAATGAATCCACAACATACTCAAACTTATGGGACACAATGAAAGCAGTCTTAAGAGGAAAATTCATAGCACTAGATGCCTATGTGAAAAACCTAGAGAAATCCCACACTAGAGAACTAATAGCACAGCTTAAAACCTTAAAACAATTAAAAGCAATCTCATCTAGAAGGAGTAGACAGCAGGAAATAATCAAACTTAGAGGTGAAATCAATACAATTGAAACAAAAAGAACAATATAAAGAATCAATGAATCAAAGATTTTGTTCTTTAAGAAAGTCAACAAGGTAGAGTAAACCCTTATCCAATCTAATTAAAAAGCAGAGAGAGAGAGAGAGAGTATCCAAATCATCAAAATCAGAAATGAAAAGTGAGACATGACAACAGACCCCCAGGAAATACAGAGAATTATCAGGACATACTTTAAAATCTATACTCCACAAAAATGGAAAACCTAGAAGAAATGGACAGCTTTCTGGGCAGGTAACATTTACCAAAATTAAATCAAGATCAGATTAAAAACCTAAATAGACCTATAACCCTAAAGAAAACTAAAGCTGTCATTAAAAGCCTCCCAAGTAAAAAAAAGGCCAGGTCCAAATGGTTTCAGTGCAGAATTCTACCAGACATTCAAAGAAGAAATAATACCAATACTCCTCAAACTATTTCATACAGTAGAAACTGAAGGAATATTGCCAAACTCTTTTTATGAGGCCACAATTACCCTAATACCTACACCACTCAAAGATGCAACAAAGAAAGCGAATTATAGACCAATTTCTCTCATGAATATTGATGCAAAAACTCTCAACAAAATTCTGGCAAACTATATACATTAACATATAAAAAATATCCATATCCACCACAATCAAGTAGGCTTCATCCCAGAAATGTAAGGATGGTTCAATATACGAAAAACAATAAATGTCATCCATCATATAAAAAACAAACTGAAGGAAAAAACCACATGATTATATCCTTAGATGCTGAAAAAGACTTGGACAAAATCCAACACTCCTTTATGATAAAAGTCCTGGAGAGATCATTAGCTCAAATATGTTCATAGCAGCATTATTCATAATAGCAAGAATCCTGGACACAACCTAGATGCCCCTCAGCAGAAGAATGGATTAACAAACTGTGGTACATCCACACAATAGAGTACTACTCAGGAGTTAGGAAAAATAATATCCTAAAATTTGCAGGCAAATGGATGGATTTGAAGAATATTCTCCTGAGCAAGGTATCACAAATCCAGAAAGATAAGCAGGGAATGTACTCACTCATTAGTGGACTTTAAACAAAAAGCAAAGCATTTCCAAGCTGCAAACCACAACCACTGAACAGCTTGGGATCTGAAACACCTTGGAGCCCACTCTCTCCAAAGGAACACCTGACCCAGTCTTGATGTTGGGATAAGCAAAGCAGATTTGCCTGGAGTGAATGCTGAACTAAGCCACTTTGAGACCTCCTGGTCTTCCTGGGGAGGAGATAAGGAGATGGGGAGAAGAGAGAGTGACTGGGAGGGGTAAGGGAGTTTGAACAAGGGGACACATGGATAAAAAATGAGACTTTATACATAATAAAAAAGAAAAAGGAAAAAAAAGAAATAGAAACAAATACCAGGACCTAGACAATGGTGTGATATGGCTGGGTTGGAGATGTGTTGGTCATGGAAAATTTCCTAGGTGTTGGAATGTTATGAAAATAATAAAAACATAGGCTTTCAAATGAAAAAAAAATTATACCCAACTTCTCAGTGGAGATACTAAAAGCCAGAAGGGCCTGGACAGACATACTACAGACTCTAAGAGACCAAACATGCCAACCCAGACTCCTATACTCAGCAAAACTTTCAATCATCATAGATAGAGAAAACAAGATATTTCATGATTTAGTGAAATGTAAACAATATATATGTGTATAAATCCAGAGCTACAGAGAATATTAGAAGGAAAACTCCAACACAAGGAGGTTAATTATACCCATGAAAACACAAGAAACAAATATCTCATACCAGCAAAACCAAAAGAAGGGAAGTACATGCACGTGAGCACACACACACACACACACTACCACTACCACCACCACCAACTACAACATATCAGGAATAACCATCATTGGTCATTAATATTCCCAATTTCAATAAACTCAATTCTCCAATAATAAAGACACAGGTTAACAGAATGGATCCCAAAACAAAATGTGCCCTACTGCTTTATTCAAGAAATAAACTTCAACATTCAAAATAGACACTTCTTCGAAGTAAATGGGTTATAAAAGATTTCCCAAGCAAATAGACCTAAGAAGCAAGCTGGTATAGCTATTCTAATATCAAACAAAATAGACTTTCAACAAAAATTAATCAAAAGAGGTGGAGAAGGACACTTCATACTCATCAAAGGGGAAATCCATAAGGAAAAAGGAGGGATCATGTGGGGATGATGGAGGGAAAGAGTACTGAGAGAAAAAACTGGAATTCGGGGGACATTTGAGGGTGAGGTAGAAACTTGGTGCAATAGAAACTCCCTGAAATCTACAAGGGTGACCCTAGCAAAGACTCTCAGTAATAAGAGATACAAAACATAAACCTGCCATTTTGTGTAACTAGGCTTTTACTCCCAGTGCAGTGACTGGAGCACCAACTCAGCCTGAGAACTAAAAATCATCGTATCATCGTTTCTCTCTCTCTCTCTCTCTCTCTCTCTCTCTCTCTCTCTCTCTCTCTCTCCTCCTTCCCTCCCTCCTTCCCTCTCTCCCTCCCAAACTCAGCATAATGTGGCCAACCACTCAATGCTGCCACAGTCATGACTTCCCCACTGCACCCTCCAACTGAGAGGCAAAATCAATCAATACTGGGCCTGGAAGGATGGATCAATGGTTAAGAACACACACACAGCTCTGAGGGTCCTGTTTCTATTCCTAGCAACCACTTTAGGAGACACAACCACCTCTAAATCTAGCTCCAGGAGATCAAAGACCTCTTGTCTCCAGGGAAATACACACACAGGAGACATATACATTCACAGACATACATGTACACACAATTAAAAATAATTTTTAAAAAATTAAATAAGTTTAAAAAATACCCACATTCTTTTTAAAGTTGCTTTGTCAGGTATTGTAGTAGATAATTTTGAGGGAATTTTTGTTTGTTTGTTTGCTTGTTTTACTCTGGAGAACCCTCCACCCAGCTCCCAAATAAATATACACAGATTTATTCTTACTTATGAATGCATAGCCCTAGCTTGGCTTGGTTTTGGCCAGTGTTTCTAAATTAAATTATTCCATTTCTCTTTAACTATGTTTAGTCTCTGAGCTTTTTACATTATACATATATATATATATATATATATATATATATATATATATATCCTTCTTACTCCATGACTGGCTGTGTAACTAGGTGCCTGGACCCAGCATCTTCTTCTCCTCCTTTTCTCACTCCTCCGTCTCCTTCCTAGATTTCTCTTCCTATTTATTCTTTCTGCCCACCAGCCCCACCTATTTTTTCTCCTGCCTAGCTACTGGACATTTAGTTCTTTATTAGATCAATCAGACAGCTTTACACAGTTAAACAAATGCAACATAAAGAATGCAATACATTTTGCATCATTAAACAAATATTCCATAGTATAAATGAATGTCACAGGTCTTAAACTAGTATTTTACATGTTCCCCTTTTTTCTAAATAAAAATGAAAGGCTTTAACATAGTAAAACTACATACAAAAAATATTTATCAAGTAAGAATTACATTTACAATATTCATTCCATTTGTATTTAGCAAATTCAAAGAAAAGATACCATTATCTATCTTCTCTTAGTGATTCTAAAGTTTTATACCTAATTTACTTTCTATAATAGCTAAAAAAAAAACTATAACTTTATTTAGTCTTAATTACATCAAAGACCCCAGAAGGATATAATATTACCTAGCAACAGAGACATCTCACTGCCTAGACAGTCATCCAAAGTTGCTCAGTAACAATGGGGAATCCATTGACCTACAGGACTATAATATCTGGCAGACTTTTCAGTGAAGCAGGAAATTTGAAGGACTGACCTACCTTGTATTGGCAAAGTTCATCAGTTTCTTTCCTCTATGTCCTGCAGAAGGTCTGGCAAACTATTCTATAAAGAAAGAATCTTGAAAGATTGTCCTGTCTTGTCTTGGTGAAGTTCAACAGTCTTTCCTGGGTCCCACTTGCCCAGTCTGTACAGCATACTGTCAGCAGTCAAGACAGGAGCAGTTTCTTGCCCAAATAGCCTTGACACATTGAAGACAAACTCCCATATGGAGTTTTTTTCTATGTTCATCATCCTTCTATGAAGTAGATTGGTGCTGTCAGGAGCAGATGTGTCTCATTGTCATGCAAAACCTTAGGTTAGTATACATCTTAAATGCCATATTCTGTAGATCTTTGAAGTATTTGAAAATAATCTGTCTAAAACATACCTAATGTGACTACAAATTTGATTACTATAGATTACTAACTTCATTTCTTACTTATACATTGTATTTTGAAATGAGCACATAAGTACATTACCCCAAACAAGAATAGAAACATATATACAAGCATAGCAAAAATGACTTTGAATTTGTATCATGCCAATGCAAAATATCTGAGATTAAGAGTTGTCTTTTTATTCTATATACTTTTTTATTTATTTAATAAACATAGTTTTAGAAATTTCTTTAAGCTGGTCAATGTAAAAGGAAACATCAATAAAAACAAACAAATCCAAGCAAAATTAATTTTATAGCATTTTATATATTTTCTATATTAATTTCTTTTTTTTCCCCTCTCCCACCCCTACCTCAACTGGATATGCCAAATGAAACTGACTCACCTTGGGATTCCTTGCCTTCTCTGGGGGAGTGAAGGGGGGATGGGAGGGGGAGAGGAGCTGAGGAGAACCGAGAGAAGAGGGGAGGGGGGAGGAAGTCCCTCCTCCAACTATCAAAGCTGAGAAAGATATTTTCCTGCTAGGCAAGGAGCCAGTTCATGAACCAGGATAGACTCTGGTCTGATTGCAAGAGGCTCCAGAAACTGCCCATGCCTTTCAACTGCTACCTACAAACACTGTGGGGGGGGGGAGGTGTCTGCAAACCAGACTGCCTTCTCCATGGGTCTCCTCATTGTGATCCTGATCTCTTTACTCGTACAATCTCTCCTCCTTCTCTTCAGCTAGACCAATAATTCAGTCCAATGTTTAGTTATGGATCTCTGCATCTGCCTCCATCAGCTGCTGGGAGAAGATTCTATAATAACAATTAGGGTGGTCATTCATATGATAATAGGAAAAGGCCAGTTTAGGCACCCTCTCCATTATTGCTTGAAGTCCTAACAAGGCTCATTCTGTGGGTTCTTGGGTGTTCCCTGGTATCAGGTTTCTCTCTAATCCTACAATGGCTCCCTTTATCAGCTCTTTATCCTATATTATTATATTTCCCTAATTGATAACAAGTATAATCTAACCTACTGAATAACCAAAAAACACCCACCACCTCTCTTGAGAATGTGGGTGTTGTGTTCTTCAGACTGCTTCTTGTTGTCTGTGGGTGAAGGCATCTTTAGAGGTCCCAGAGAAGTTGAGATAATGGCCATCTCCTGAAAAGATCAGCTGTAACTTTTGCTGATATACATCACCAGTCAAGATTCAGGAGGTCTCCCCAGATCAAACCTGATCCGTATTAGCCATGAAGGAATCCACAGACTCTTGTTTCCTATGGAAACAAAAGCATAACCTTTTCCCCTAATCGTTTTTTACCTCCATTTGACAAATACATCTTCTTACTTCCATTTTAAAATTAAGACATTCTTAAAATTTCTAGGCTAGTTTATTTCTGGAATCTCTTTAACAATCCTGTGTCTCCCAGAAGTTGTCTTTGGCTTATCAGCATTCAAAAAATTCAGACAAGACAATACCATATAGGAAGCAGACTCCCCGTGCATTTCCCATCTTTATGTGGCTTATTATATTTCTATTACTTTATTTCTCTCTAAATACTTTATTTTATTATTTTTTAAACTATGGCCCAGCAGTTAAGAGACAGGCTGCTCTTCCAGAGGACCTAGGTTCAATTCCCAGCACACACATGGGAATTCACAACTGTAATCTAGCTCAAGGGGACTTGACACCCCATAAAGACATAAATGCAGGCAAAAAAGGATTTTTTCCCCCTGTGGATATCTATACTCATTTTCTCTTCTTTCTTAAGACTATGTACACTGTTGAACACACTGTAACCTGTTTAGAGGGTTTTTTTTTTCCCCATCTGGACTCCCCCCCCACCCCCGCACATCTTCTAGCCTTTTTTGACCAAATAAAAAAACTTTAAACTGCTAAGCTATAGCTGGGTCTTCCACATGGCTTTAGCAGCTGGTTCTACCCACTTCTTGGATCTGTAAAAGCCAAATTTTAAACTTGCAGCCCAGTCCAGAAGTGAACTTGACTAGAAACTGCAATCAACCCTCCAGCTCGAGGAAGTAGATAACCCATCTGTGTCAAGCAACTTTACTTTCCCACTTTACTTATCATGGAAAAGGCTGTGTAAGTTCTCTAGGTAAGAGAAAGTTTCTTAAAGGAGCTGTATCCTATTTGTATTTTTCCTTCTCCCTCCCCTATCCTCTTCTATTTCAGCTTTTTCAGGCTGAAAAACAGTCATTCCGGTAATCATCATAGCTTATTCAGCTTTGCTTCTAAAAAGGATTGTGGAGACAGAGACCCCATATTCCATTCCTGAGAACTGACCCTCAGATCCAAACCCTGACCATATTGCTGGTATCTAAAAATGCTTCAACCATCCATCCGGATGAGTACCTATCATCCTATACTCAGGGCTCATGGCTAAGGGAGTTAGCACCAGTTAGCATCACACTGATTGTCATGTTGAGTGACAGAGCATAGAATGTATTCAGGAAAGACATACTGAATGGATTCATAAAAGAAAACCTTTGAATTTCAGAAATGGAATAATATGGTGTGCCAACTAGAATTTCAAAAGTGGCATTTTGGTTCACAAGGGAAGCTGCATCTGCAGGTGGCTTCATCAGTGTTTTGTTGTCAACCCTTCATAGCCAAGACTGTAATATTTAACATGGAGTAGGAGTCAGTTTTGTAAAATGCAAAGCCCAGGCAAAATTATGTCTTTAGTAAAGTTTTTCAGTAACTATAAACACACATGCACTGCTATCAGAACACTTACTCCGGGATGAGGGAAGAGGTTGGCCACATAAGCTCTACTGTCTCTACGCACTGCTCTTGCCTTTACTATGCTTCATCTACAACTAGAGACTCTTGACATGAGTCGGCACCAACCAAATAGCTTGTAAACATCGATGTTATAGAGAAACCCAAGACCTCACCAGCCTTTTAGTGAATGTCATCTTTATAAGGTAGGATCACAAAGATGAGATCATCTGAGGGGCCCAGCATGGCACAGGATTGAGAAGATGGACTGTGTACTTGGGAAGAGGGTTGAGAAGAAAGGATTGGAGACAGTGGCTGAGAACAGAATACAGTTGGATAAGAAAACAAATTTAATGCCCTGTAGCATGGTAGTGGCTGTGTTTGAAACAGCTAATTGAATATTTTAAAATAGCTAATGGAGAAGGTTTTGAATGATATATTTTGGAGGTACCAATCATTCTGGTCACTAAACACTGTATGTACATATATATGTACACATATAATGTATACTTAAAATAAATTAAAATAAATATATTAAATATTAAATTAAATATATACATAAATCACACTGTACTCCACAATATAGATAATCACCATGCATCAATTTATAGTAAAAATGTATAAATAAAACAAAACCTGAAGAGATCTAAGGGAGCTGTTATCATCTTCTAAGGAGGCTCCCATCTACATGTAAAGAATCTCTTATGAGCCAAGAACCAAGTGCATAATTTTGTAATCACCTCAGACTCATACTTTTGGTGTCCAGAACTCTGAGCAATAAATGTCTGAGATTCGTAAGCTAAAGAAAATCTGTGTGTATGAAACTTAGCTCTAGTTTTCATTCTCTATGTGAACAAGGTCATGCCACTTAATGTCTCAGCATCTCAGTGTCTTCATCTGTCAAATTTGATGAATGAATGTAATGTGCTTCCATGCTGCTCAGGAGCATTGACCATCGTCACCTGAAGGCAGAGGCCTGTCTGGAGAGTCATGGTTTCATTTCTGAACTAGTTTTGGAGAAATACAACTGCCACTTTTATGGAAAATTAATGTGAGACAGCTGTCCTTCAGTGTCCATGGGGAAACTGCACATCAAAACCCACAGTGTACCAATGTAGTATTTGCATATGACCTAAAATACTCTGCCATAGGAAAAGCATCTCTACATTCTTGTGATGTTGGACACAGTGTAAATGCTACATTAGTAGTTGATATGTCATTTAGATAATAATGGAAAAGAAAGTCCAGGCATGTTCTACTTGTATTCAGGTTTCCAAACAAACTTAGATCTGTAATTGCACAGACACACACTCAAGAGCCCCTTACAAGACAGGGTTGTAGGAGACTCTCTACCTTCTACCTTAATTGAGCATTTCTTTCCCACACTCTCGGGGACACAGTTGTCTCATCTTAAGGACATTCTGGTGAGCCTGCAATGAAGCCCACCATGAGGAGCAGAGCCTCCTACCAATAACCACATGGTGACCATCAAAGAAAGCTCTGAAGCTGACCACTGACCGAGCCTCCAGAGAGAGACCTTAAGCTAGACTCTCTCACCTATGGGAGATCTTCAAAACAAGGAGAACATCTGTGTTTGCTGCATGAAGCTGCTGGAATGTGAAGGCCTTTGTTTCTCAGCAGTAGGCTAGTGCACGCCCCTGATTACGATAGGGAGGATGAGGTATAGTGCTCAGCTTTCTAGCTCCATGATGCAGAGCAGCATTTGAGGAGGCTGGTCATGTTGAATGGTCCTATTCACAGAACACTCCATTGTATATGCGCAGATTGTTTTCCAGGAGCAAGGAGTGTAATCATCATGTTAAAGAAACCTTCGGCATGCAGACTTTTCCACCTTCCCTTACCATCACAATCAAACTCTTTTTCTTGTGTCGGTTATCACCCACCAATCTTCCTATATCACATAAAGAATGTCTTAGGATTCCTCAGAAAGTGGAACCCACTCATCTGGGGACTTAGAAAGAAGTATGGACACTATGCAACATAAATAAACCTATGGATGACCATAGGTTGAGAAGATCTGTGTGGAGACCAGTGGCAGATGCTGGAGTGGGTCTACGTTGGTAAGTGTTGATGATTTAAACTATGTCCATCATTTAAATATAGGAGCAGTTGTGTCTGGAAAAGGGCCAGTAATTCTTAGCAGATAACAGGGGAGTGTGCGAATAATGGTGACATATGTCTATGCCCAGGGGACATTGGCTCCAGCATTCTCATGGCTACAAAAGCTGCAGAGACTCAAATCATCAAGTCTTCCACATAACATAGTGCTTTCACAGAGTCCACCCACACCTTACTTGCACTTTAAATCACCGCTAGATGACAGAAAACCTAACACAGTTATATGCTGTATAAATAATTGTTATACTATATTATTTGGGAAATAAAGACAAGGGAAAAATCAGTAGTGTGTGTGTTCAGTGCAGATTTGATTCCCCATCCCTCCAGTATTTCCCTTTCATGGTGGACTCTATGACAGTGGCCCTGTAGACAAATGGGACAGACTGAAATACCTTTACCTACTCTATTTTTTTAAAAGATCTATTTATGTTTATTTTATTTGTATGGGGATTTTGCCTGCACATATGTCTTGTGCCATACGTGTGTGGGGTGCCTTCGGAGGCCAGAAAAGGGCACAGGTCTCTTGGTTTTGGAGTTACAGACTGTTGTTAGCTGCCATATGGGTGCTGGAATCCAACCTGGATCCTCGAAGAGCAGTGAGCATCTCTGCAGCCCCCTACCTGAGATATTTCTGAAGGTCTGAACAGAGGGGCCAGGAGACTGTGACAAGACTCCAGAGTAGCTGCTGTTCACAAATTAGAGTTTTGGTCAATCAATTATTAAGGACTTTCATTTTTGGTTTTTGAGATAAAATCTTGGTATTGTAGCTTAGGCTGTTCTTGAATTTACAGTGATTCTCCTGCCTCAGCCTTCCAAGTGCTGAGACTGTAGGCATGTCAGTACACTTACTTTCATTGTATTGTTTGAGAGTGAAACAGGAAATAAGAATTGAGATAAGCCACCTGTCTGACCACAGCCCTGACCCCAGTCCCAGCTCCTGAAGGATTAATGCTGTCTGGCTTCCCTGCTGTGAACTAGCTATCAACAAAGGGCTTCCGGGCTGCCACCAACTCCACAGGGGCTTCAGGAGACCGAGAGGATGTAGGGACTGGGGGAGGGGGAGAGAAGCTGCCCCAATCGATAGACTGAGTGGTTCAATAACTCATTTTGCTGCTGATGCGGTGAAATAAATAAATAAATACCTGGTGGAAGTTGAAACTGTCCATGCTCAGTGTTTCTCAAAGGCTGACTTGATACGCTTTAATAGCTTTGCTCTGCACAGAACACAGGCTGACTGTCCCAGCAGTGTGCCCTCTGTTTCCTAGGTAACCAAACTTGAAATCAGATGATGGCTGGAACTGAGGACCAAATCCATTTGTCGGAGGTACAGATGCGAGAGCACAGACTTCACATAGCCTGAAGACGGCGGCTCATTTACTGTCCCTTCAGCTCCTGTGTCTGCTGTTCCTTTACTTTCTGGCGCTGCCAGCCCCTTCGTCTCGACCCCAGAGCCCAGAAGAAAATGCCGGAGTTCCAATTGTGCTGTCGGAATCAATACGAGTATGCTTCTTTCCAGGCTGCCTGTCAGGAGAGAATCTGATGAAAAGCGCGGGATGCGCTTGGGCAAAGCTCTTTTGTGTGATACAAGGCTGAGCAGCGAGGTGCTGCCTGAAGCCAGGATCTTGGACCTGCTGTGCAAATCTGGCTCTTGAAATGATTGTTCCAGGACTTTCCCGAGGGAGGAAGAGTGCCAAGTACTGGAGTAGGTCAATCAGCAATTCTTTGCCTGTGCTGGGCTTCACCCTGTTAGAGTAGTTAGCACTCTGACTCCAAACAGCAAAAGACAGGAGACCTCTTTCCAGCTTTTTGCACTGCTTGGATCCCAGCAATGCTAGTTGAAACTACCTAATTTCTACCTAATGGCTCTCCTGTTATGGGTGGTATAGACATGGATGAATAAGTTTAAATAAATGGATGAGTTTTAATGGAACTAATGGTGAAAATCTCTCTGCTAAAGCATAATGTCCCTTCCCACATTGACTCTACTTTCCAAAGTTACAAGGGAAAGGAGCACATTCTGCAATCTCTGAGCCCCTTCGGCCCCAAAGGAAAATCATCACCCCCAAGTCTAACACAAAACTGAGAGTAATTGCTCTCCAGCTGAGCAGTAATGTTATCACAAACATAATTTGGCATTATTTTAGAAACAGCTTTGAATTTCTACCTATTGTATTGTCAGTGTAGTAATTCAAAAACAATTTTATTAAGTTTATCATTCAGGAGAGGCAGGTGTACAACCCTTTTCTCTACAGAACCAAATAGTATAAAATGTTATACTTTCCAGTCCATGCATTACCCTATTACAACTATTCATTGCTGTCACTGTAGTGTGAAACCTGCTGTAGACAAAATTTGAGCTGGCAAGGCTGTAGTTTTATAAAACTTTATTTACAAAAACAAGTGGAGGGCCAGGTCTGACACATGGAGCATAATTTTCCAACTCATAACCTAGATGAGTCTATAGTATCAGGTACAAGAAATTAAAGAAGGAAACAAACTGTAAAGTTATTTATTCTTTTCCTGGATAGGATTCTTCATTTTCCAAAGTGTCTCTCTCTCCCTTAATGACAGTACCACTTCTATGTGAGGCTTCATGTGTTTCTGCAGTGGGAGAAAAGAGAACCATCAATTAAGCACATGACCCAGACACCACCTAACATGTCACGGTCCAGAACTCATCACCTGACCACATACCTCTAAGTTTAAGACTGAAGAGAATTGTAATGTGCAGTCAGACAAGAAGTTAGGAATAGTGAGTCACAATAATGCCTTCCCCGTGGTGCTTCAGTTAGAATTGAGTCCTCCTCAGAAGACAGGATCATTGCTCAAACCCATGGCTGAGACCTCTGCTGAGTCAGCTGCTGGAGATTCACTAGGAAGAATGCCCTTGGCCCTGAACTCTGTCATAAGTTTGAAATATGGTGATAAACATAAAACACAACACACAGCCTGGAAGATGGGCAGGAATACTGAGTCCTCTCATATTTAATGGACAATGTAAATCCAAATGACTGTGGCATAGCCAAGTATTCACAAGGCCCAAATGGGCTTGCAGACAATTCTTCAATGAGAAGAATGTGGACCTTTTGAGGATAGAGTGGAAGCAGCAAACACAGCCCTCCCAATGAGCCAAAGGATTGTGTACATTTAAAATATAATCAATTACTTAGGCATTGGTAGAAGGCTGCCGAGGCATAGGGTTTGCTTTGTTGTACTGTCCACCAATCAGCAACAGGCACCAAGAGTCCTCAGTTGAACTTCCAGTAACTGTAGAAGAAAAATATGAGAAGTTCATTTACTAAACAGGGGAAACTTGGGATTTGAAAAGCCTGGAGTGAAGCTGGTAGCAATTGATAAGGGAAGAGGCAAGAGTACCTGACAAACTGTGCCCTGTGCCATCCTGCCTCTAAGCCCTGGGGGGATGTACAAGCCTCAGGCCAGCCTGGTGCAGAAAGAATTCCTGGAGCTGGTGCTGCATGAGGCTTGGGAACAGGGACCTACTTATGGAAACAATCCATTTTGTCAGTTCTTAGAAATACTTACCTTTCCCCCTGAGATTTCCAAGAATTAAGTAATACTAAATGCTTGTTGGGCTCTTTGCCAATGCAAAGGATTTGTTTAACCTGAAAGGCCAGAGAAGTACAAGAGAGGACTTTGGCTTTATTTTATAAACACCTTACTTGATGATGAAAATGGCTTTGGCATGTGGTGTGGGGATGACCCTTTCCTGTAAAAGGAACAGCAAGACACACACTTGCCTATTCATATCCAGATGCTTAATCTGTCTGGGACCATATGATGATGTGTGAAGTCCCAACATCCAGCTGAAGGTAAGAACTGTCTCCTCCAAGAATCACTCTCAGCATCTGTAACAAACCTTAACACCATGATGTTAGGGGTGTTGGTGTGTTCCAGACAAAACACCGATCGAATTTGCCTCCGGGTGTGGCCATGCTCCTGCCCACAGAGCACGCTCCCAGGTGCAGCTGTGCCCCGGCACGCCCCTGGGTGTGGCTGCATGCCCATCTATTTCTTTAAAAGAAAATAAAACTGTGGCACTGTCTTCCTTTTTTCTCTGCTCCCTCCCTCCTCTTCTTCTTCCTTTCTTCTTTCTTTCTCCTCCCCTCCCCCACCCTTCTCCAGATATCCAAGCCCACTAAATAAAACTTTACATGGCACCTGTCAGTGAATGTTTCCTGTCTCCCATGCACAAAATACTAACAAGAGGAACACCCCAAACCAAGGAACAGTTTCAGCTCAGGTGTTGTTGTCAGACAATCAGAAGCAGAACCCACCTGGAGTTTGTTACCTTGCATGAAGGACAGTCCCAAGACTCCCCTTGCTTCTGCAGAGCCCAGGGAACTCCAATCTCACCTCCAGTCTGACACTTCCTTGAACTCATTGAAATGGCTGCACTCACACAGCTCCAGTTGATTATAAGAAAGTCACTGGGACCAGACAAAAGTGTGTCTACACAGAAGGCAGCACAGAAGAGGGTTCCATGCCCATACATGGCACAGCTGTTGTTCTTGGGGCATCCCACCGTTCCAGCATCCATGTCACATGTGACATTGCACAGCAAAGTTGATGTCTAGAATGTTATGTGACTGGTTGATTGATTGGCTGCCTGGATGTCCTTCACTTCAGTATCCTGGAAATCCACCAAGGGTCATCCCATCAACACAAATGTTCATGGGTAGTGGAGGAAGCGCACCATGAAAGACAGATTTTCTTGTTAGTGTTACCTGGGAAGTCTGAAGGCTCAAAGATCAGATCACATCTGGAAGCAAGCAACAAAAACCACATCTCTCAATAAAACCAAATTCCTTATTATATAGGCTCTGGAGGAAAAGAAATCCCCACTGAATTTCCTTGGAGCGTTTACTGGGAACAGAGGGATATAAAGTGATCTGCTTATCCCCAGAAGATAAATGTGTGTCCCACCCTTTCAGGATTGTCTATTTGCCCAGAACTTGACTCCAGTCATAGAATATCTCTCTGTGTGTGCCTCTCTGTCTCTGTCTCTGTCTCTACCTCTCTCTCTCTATTTCTCCTTTTCACCTATGAATCTCACTCATCTATAGCCCAAGATCTCTTTTAAGCTTCAAACACTTTGTAACATGTGACAGTTAGACACACACACACACACAGAGACACATACACACACACACACACAGCTACAAGCAAAGTGGACTCTCATTTGTTGCTAGTGGAAAGCAAGCTGCCGCTTTGAAAGACAGCTTGCTTGGTCTATTTATACTAAACATTCTATAAACATTCTACCAGCATGTAATCCAAAATCAATACTGTCCATCAGTGCTGAAACTTATACCCGCACACAAACCTACACATGGGTGCTCACAGAAATTTATCCACTATTGCCAAAGCATGGATGCTGCCGAGAAATCATTCAACAGGTGTCATAACAGATAACCAATTATAATTCATGACTTAAGAAATAAGAGCTTTTAAGCCATGAAGAAATCTTAAATGCATATTACTACAAAAAAGAAGCCAATATAAAAAGTTTGTAGGCTGCCTGATCCCAACTATATGGCACTCAGGGAAAGAAAACTGTGGTGGCCGAATAGATTCTCAGGGTTGGAAGAGGAAGGGTTAAACTAGTGGAATGAAAAAGACCTGAAGACAGAGAAATGACTCTCTATGAGAGGTAATGATGAGCATATGACACCACAATTTGTACAAACTCACACAATGTAGCATGCCAAGAGCAAGCCCAAAGTGTATACTGAGGTCTTGGGATGACTGATGAAGAGGAGCAATAAAGGCTTGTCATGAGGAACAAAAGGGCCACTGATGTGTAAGATGTTATTAATGAGGGATGTGGCCAGGTATGTGAGATGAGAAGAAATATCTGGCTTCTATTCAGTTTTTCTGGGAATCTAAAAATGTTCTTAAAAGTACAGCCTCACCAAAAAATAGCTGCAATATCTTTCACATCCTGCTTTCTGAAAAGCAGGCACCCACACATCTTTTTCACTAAATCTGGGTGCCTGTCTTTTGGGGATAGGTCAGGAAAAAATGTCCCATCTTTTTGGTTTTCTAAGGCATTTGCATTTATGACCCTAAGCTACCAAGAAAGGGAATGTCACCATCCTTAAGAGCATCAATTTTGCAGAAGTTTGGGTAACCTGGAGAGCCACAATTGGTATTCCAACCCCAGGCCAAGTTAAATCCTAACAGGCATTCAGCAACATTCACTAGCCATTGAGTGTGAATACTTCCAGACAGTTCCACACAAATCCATTCAACCCAACCATAACCCTTCCTTCTGAGATCCCACCCATGGTAGAGCACATGGAAGCTGTTCCTGCTGTGTTAAGGCCAAATTCTTGATTCAGTGAATCTTTTTACCACATTGTCCCAGGGCCATGTGCTGTATGTTCTGATAAGTCACTGTTTGGATAGGGAGTACACATGTGCAAAAATCTCTGGCATTGCTCAAAGTTGACATGTGGGGAACTGTTACTGTCTTATCCTGCTGCTGTCAGAATATCTCAATGCAAAGATTTTGGGAAGAAAATTGGCAAGACACATTGGAAGCCTTAAAACTATATGCCCTGTACTAAGAATTTGTTCTAAAGCATAAGTTATGTATCATCCAAAAGCAGGGTTTTTTTTTTTTTGAGAGCAGGAGACCCCCCCCCCATAATCTAATAGAATGAGGAAAAAGTAGATATAAACAGATGCCAACAAAATATACCATGGTCTATCCAGATGTGGCTTCAGTGCTTCAGCCAACCAATTTCAAGCAAGTGCCAGGTGCTGCTCCAGATGTGAGAAGAGACAGATGTTCTCCCCTGAGAGCTCATTCACATGAGAAATAGACAACCAACACCACCCATGTTCCGTACAAACATGGTGTATGGTTCCTTGACGAATGGTATTGGACTGCAGAGAAACATAAACCAGGGCAGAAAGACAGATCATACTGGGATCAAGGAAATATCAGACCAGGTAATTGGGTAAGAACTGCCAAGCTAATGTGAGCCCATGCCTTGGATAAGACTGAAGCAGCAGACGATGGCTATCTATATTGGTAAAGGAAAAGCCAATGGGACTTGTCACTGTGTTGGATACAGGGCATGATGAGGAGACAGAAGTCAGAAGAATTAACCACTCAGAATGATGTGCAAGAGAAAGTGCAGTGACCTTAGAAAATATTTAGGAAATGTTTCTAAGTGTAAAAGCAGGTTATGAAACAGCATGGCCAAAATGATTTCAATTTTGGAAAGAAAAATACATATGTGGGTAGACACAGAAAATGTGCTAAAGGTTTTCAGCTGAACTGTGGCTTCTTCCCAAACTGGATTTCAGTGACTTTTATTTTCTTGTTTGCCTATATAGTTGCATCCCACATGATGACATTTTAGTCAATAACAGACCCCTAAAATACTGTCCCCCATGACAACATCATTTTCTTGTATAAGTACACTCAATGGTGTTTGCACAATGACAAAAATCACTTTCTAATGTGTTTCTCAGAGCATCTTTAAGACAATGTCTGCTGTGACTTAGTTTCTGTTTTTCCCAGAATTGTTTCAAGAAACAAATTTACTATACATCTGCTGGCCTTGAATTGATCAGTCTAGTATAGGCTCAGGTGATTCTCCTGCTTCAGCATTCCAACTAGCTTGAACTACAAACACATGCCCCCGCAGCTAAAGGCATTGATTTTCCATTAAGAAAAGTAAACCGTTTACACTTGATGTTCAAATCTGTCCAACTAGGGCTTTCTAAGATTTTCTTCTCTGTGGTTTTCTCTGTTCTACTAGTGGTAATTATGGCTTATAACTCCCACTTTCTTTTCTCTGCTCTGGATTTAATGAAGACAGAAGACAGTAAACATTTAATAATCCTTGTTTCTAGAATCAATCCCAGGTGGGAGTGGGGCTATGACTCAGAGACTCAGGATATGTAGTAAAAACAGTTTTAGTAAGAGCAAATTGAAATTTCAACTTATAGTAGATGATTAGATTATGTGGTGTTTTTCTATATACTATAAATACCATTAAATAATTTTAAAAATTATTTTAACCTATGGCAAAGCATCTCAAAAACAAGCAAAAAAAAAAAAAACAAAAAACAAAAAAACAAAACAAAAACAAAGATACAGGGGAAGAAGAGCAGAGTCAAGAGAGACACAGTCCAGCCACTCATAAAAACAAATATAATAAAACACAGATAAGCCACAAGCCACATAACAAGACAATTTAATAAAAATAGATTAAGATATTAAAACTAGCTAACAATAATCCTGAACCATAGGTCAAACAACATATAATTAATATAATCATCTGAGTCATTATTTGGGTCTAAGCAGCAGCAGGGTTATAAGCAAGTCCCAACCTTAAGCCAAATGAGTCAAAAACTTCTTACTATAAATGGCGCCCAATGTGGAACATTTATATATATCCACATAAAGCCAAAAAAAAATTTTAAATGGTTCAAAATAACAAAAACAAAGCCAAAAATAATATCCAAATTATGTGTCTAAAATAAGTCGTAATGAAAAGACAATGTGACATACAAGCTTAAATTACAAAGTAATAAATATATTGCTTACAGCCTGTGCTACATGTGTTCCCAAAGTCTCACAAAAGCCTCAATATAAATACAAACTACATATGACAGATATAAAGTTATTACTCTTACAAACAATAACAAAAATAGTTAAAACCAACTTCTTAATAACAACATTTTTTTTAAAAAGCTCTGTTTACTGGCAACAAAGACACAACTCCTTTAAAAAAAACTTTCTAACTTAACTTTAATAAAGAAACTATATAACTCTTTTAAAAATCCCTACCACCAAATATTCAAAAAAAATTCATAAACAATAATGACAATGCCCTACTTAATAACAAAATAGACCTTAAAATTCCCCAAAGTTAAAATAATAAACATAATTCCTGCCAATATCTCCAAGTTAAAAAACCAAACAACACAAAGCCAACAGTCAAAACAATTTAAAAACTCTCCTAATTAAAAAATAATTAAAAATATACAATAAAGCAAATTTAAGTAAAAAGCCTCTAAACAAATTACTATATATATAAATATAAATAAACTTAAAAAATAAATAAATAAAATTCTTTTTTTTTTTTTATTTTTTTTTTTATTTTTTTTTCCTTTATTTTGTATTTATTAAAAAAAAACACAGTAAAAAGAATTTAAAATGTGGAAGAGTTAACAATAACTATACAGAGGATAAGAATGATAAGCATGGCTTATCAAGGGTAGACATACAAATAAGATTGCTACACCTATATTTTCTTTGTGTTCATCTTTCCCTCTGAATTTTTTTTTTCCATCCCTGT
>PVIH01006642.1:9387-108790 GCA_004025045.1 Sigmodon hispidus
GAGAGAGAGAGAGAGAGAGAGAGAGAGAGAGAGAGAGAGAGAGAGAGAGAGAGAGAGAGAGAATCAGAGGGTTAATCTTGAGATTTTTTCTTTAAAAGATGGGGTTTTGGATTTGTACTTTGGATTGCCTTTGAATTAATTCCTCATGTAAGTCAAACTGACTTTGCACCTTCTGCAGCACTCCTGCCTCAACCTTGTGAGCAGGGGACATAAGTGTGTGCCACCATACCTCAGGGTAGGAGGTACAGAAAGAAAAATTCTTTTAATAACTCCTTAGGTAATCTATGGCACTCAGTGTGGTGGAACTATGTCTGTAATCCCAGCTCTTAACAGAAAGAATCAGAAAGATTATGAGTTCCAGGTCAGCCTGGACTACATAGCCAGATGCACTATGAAAAAGTTCTTGAGGGCTGGAGAGTTGGCTCAGAGGTTAAGACACTGACTATTCTTGTGGAGGTCCTGAGTTCGGTTCCCAGCAACCACATGGTGGCTCACAACCATTTATCTTGAGATCTGGTGCCCTCTTCTGGTGTGTGGTTATGATGGAGGCAGAATGTTACTGTATACATAATAAAATCTTAAAAAGAAAAAGAAAAGTAAAGAAAAAGTTCTTGAGAAAAGACAATCACACTGAACATTTGTTGTGGGGTATTCACCAGAGAAGAGTGCTTAGGCACATGTTGAAGCCAACAGAAAGTCTGTGTGTTCCGGATTCCAGTGTAGCCCCGAGCCTTTCTCACGGTGGTGACCTTTTAAACAAAAAAACCCACGTTCTGGGTTGACATATCTCAGTTAACAAGAACAGTTAGCTAGCCAGCCCAGCCTTAAAGAGGTGCTCCAGACCAATAAAAGACACTATCTCAGCGAAGTAGATCACACACACACACACACACACACACACACACACACATTAGAACTACCATGTAGCATTGTAGAAAGCACCCGATTGAGAGTTACGCGTCTTGATATTGAGCCCAGGCTGTTTTATTAGCTGCTTGCATGTCATTGGGTGAAGCCAATTAAAACCTGCTTGCTTTCAGTCTCTTCATCCCAAACACCAGCTGGCCTGGCAGCCGCTGGCTCCAGGAAGCGATGTCATCTCCCGGTGCCTCCAGCAGTCTTTCCTTTAGCTCCAACTCCTGCCTTGGAATCTTTAATCTTTACTAAAAAGTAATTTTGCCATATCAACCAGCCTTGTGCATTTAGCAAAGCTACCTCTTCTGTGGACAGTTGCACAATCAACCTGAGAGAAGATAATTAATGCTGCTGATGTATCCTGTGTCACACTCTTTCATAAAACATTAGGAGTAGGCTGGCTTTTAATTAGGCTCACTAGGTTTCTTCAGACTGTCTGGAGGCAAGGCTTCCGGGGCTGTCATGGTTGTGTGTATAGCCTCTCACCTCTCTCTCCTCACCCTCTCCTCTTTATATTGCCTTTGCCCTAACTTTAAGTGGTTCCACTTTCTCAATAGTTCACAGCAGCGCCACACCCAGTCTTCCTAATACCCTCTGTCTACCTTTCTGTCCCCTCCAGGCCTGAGGTTCCTGTGGTGGCACATGCCTCTAGTGCCAGGAAGAAGCAAGGAGATCAGGAGTTCAAGGTCATACTTGGTTACACATGGAATTCGAGTCTGAGAACAGTGTTGTTGACACACACACACACACACACACACACACACACACATACACATACACACACAAATCAGCTTTTACCTCAAAGGGATTAAGAGTGTATTATGGATCCAAATATCATGCCTGGGAACACCAATTTAGGTTACCTCAAATCGCATGTTCTAAGATCGAGTTTAATGAAGTCTTTATAGTGACGGACAAAGACAGTTATGGAGCAAGACATTTTAAATATATACACATTACATTGCTTATGTATTTATCGGGGTGGAGCACATGCCAAGGCACTGTAGAGAAGGAAGTTAGAGGCTGGTTCTCTCCTCCCACCATGTGGGCTTTGGGGATTCATTGAACTTAGGTTGCCAGACTTGGAGGCAAGCACCTGTCTCAGCTGAGCTGTCTTGCTGGTCCCAAGACATTTGAAAAATACACTGGTTAAAAAAAAAAAGAAAAGAAGGGGCTGGAGAGATGGCTCAGTGGTTAAGAGCACCGTCTGCTCTTCCAGGAGACCCGGGTTCGATTCCCAGCACCCACATGGCAGCTAACAACGGTCTGTAGTTCCAGTTCCAGGCAAACACCAAGGCAAATAAATAAAGGTTTGTTTTTTGTTTTTTGTTTTTTGTTTTTTTAAAAAGAAAAGAATAGAAGCAGGAGGAGGAGGAAGAGGATGAGGCAGCAGCATTGGTGGCCGTTGTAGGTAGGTAGGTTATGGTAGAACAGTGAAACTGAATGTAAAACTGCAAATAAAAGAAAACCAACTATACTTTTAAACTTGTAATGTCTCTAGCCCAAGAACACAGAACCACGGCGCCATTGCTAGTATCAGCATTAAGGAATGGAGAACATGGTCATCTTCTGTTTGTGTTCAGGATAGCCAATCTAATACAGATCACTCTGCAAGATCCCTTTCTGCTTCCATCTCCTTTCCTGGATGGAGCTTTCCCTGACTCTTCCTACATTCCTGCCTTTGGTTTGCTCAGGACTATTCCAGTCTTAACAGTGACGGTCCTGCATTCCCAGATGCTGCTTACAAATTCCAGCTGTTAAGATTTAGAAATGATGTGTCCCAAGAAAGGATCATGTATTGAGAAGTGATCGGATCATGAGGACATCAAATTCATCAGTGGGTTATCCGTGAATGGATTTATAGCTGAATGGACTATAAGGAGATGGGGGCTTTGGAAGTCAATCAAGTGTACCTTTGAAAGGGCACTGTCCCATTGTCCTGGGATCTTTCCCATCTCTCTATAGCCTGCCACTACGAGGTGATCAGCTCTGCTGCACCATACACCTTGCTGTGATGGGCTGCTTCCCCTCCGCCCATGATGTCCCCACAGGCCCAGAAACAACGGAGCCAGCTATGAACTGGCATCTCTGGATAAGTCCTGCATTCAATTCCCTAAGCTGTTTTCTTGGATTTTTTTTGTTTTGTTTTTTTGTAATAGCTACAAAAAACAACCACCACTCCAGTAAGCATGCATCAGGACAGATGGCCACCCGAGCTTCACGAAAGCCAAGAGTGTCGCTCTGAACTTTTTTGGCTCTCTGAACTCTCACCATTTGTCTGATACCTGACATGTTTATTTTATTTTATTTTAATTTTTTTTAGCATGGTAGCCATTGGCATATAAGAAATGTTTTAAGATTAGCTTATACACTGCTTAAGGGTAGAATGGTGTCTTTCATCATCTCTTCTTCCAGACAATGTTAAACCAGTTCTGGGGACATAAAGGTCATTCAAGAGGTGGAATGAAAGAGCTCATTTGAGGAAAAATTAACTCTCACCTGTTACAGTTTGTCAGCTAAGAGTTTCCACGCCAAGTCACAAACCCAACAGCCAGGAAGGGCGCGCACACAGGCCTCTGTTTCTACTTCTGCACTTGCCTGTCTCCTTGACTTCTGTTTCCCTTTTAAATCTAATCTCTTACTCCTCCACTGTGTTTCCTAAACCGTAATTGATGCAAGAATGTCCAGGAGGTAAGAGAAAGGGTTCAGCATATCTTCCCAGAGATAAGTCTTTACTTAGAGATTAGTTTTTAGCAGGGGTGAGTGGGATGTATGATCTTTGACATATTTAATATATTTTGACAGATTCTTTTTCATTTAAAACAATGTGGCAGAATATCCAAAAGTTCTAGAACACACACACACATATATATGCATATACATATGCACACACATAGGCAAGATTCCCAAAAAATAAACTTTGGCATATTGAAATGTTTTATTTTACAGACAGGATTTCACTATGTAGACCAGGCTGTCCATGAACTCACAAAGGTCCCCTGCCTCTCCCTCCCAAGTGCTGGAATTAAAGGCATGTGCTACCACTGCCCTGCTGGCATGCTGAAAATTTAATAACTATATGATATTTAACTAACTTAGGAATTGAGTTATGCTGGACAAATGGTTGAGTGCTCTACAAGGGAGTGAGAGAAGAAATGGTATTTTGTTTGTTTTAGTTAGCAAAGAAGTCTCATGCCAGGAGTGGTGGTGTACACATTTAATTCCAGTTGTCAGGAGGTAGAGACAAGCTGAGTTCCGGGGAAGCCAGCGCTACACAGTGAGACCCTGTCTCAAAAAAAGCTTAATATGAAAATGTGCTTTCCCCAATTTTATGTTATAGTAAAAAACAGGTCCTTGGGAGGGGGGCAGACACAGATACCTATGCTGCATAGCCGTTATTTCAAGTCCTCTGGGCCGCCTCCTAACATGATATGGTTCCAATAACATTCTGTTGTCCACTGGTTGCCATCTCCACATATTCATTTTGATCTCAAGGTTCATGAAGAGATCAGATCTCTGAAGTATTCCTTGCATGTATCCGCCGATAACTTCCTGTCCATACATTTTCATCTAACGAGGATAGGCCTTGATCCTTGAAGCTAAAAACCGACAGGCAGCCTGCACTCTCATCCATCCCGGCTGGAGTCTTGCTGGAATCTCGAGATAAAACTTCTTCTTTTTTTTTTTTTTTTTTTTTGTGATTCTTCAGCTGAGACAGCGAGAAAGATGGTTTATTGTACACGAGTTACACTTGGCCACAGTGGGAACAGAACTAGTCCAGAATGCCAGAGGCCCGGGGCGGAAGGCCAGCGGGGCTGTTGTGGTTGTAATGACGGCAGTCTGAGTCTCCTCTCAGGGGTCTCTTGCAGAGAGCAGGCGGCGATGATGGGGTCCATTCAGACTTCTCTCGACCGCAGCACAGTCCAGCAACTTGTACCAGCGTCCATCCCTGCCTCAGCATCCCTTACTTGTGCTCCTTCCGCCTTGTGGGTGCACAGCTTACTTGGACCTCTGCCTCATCTCTGTCCTCTTGCGCTTCAGCCTGCGCATTCGCTTCTTCCTCCACTTCGCTCTCATGGCGCAGACGTTTCAAGGAAGATGGCGCTAAGGCCGAGAGTCGAGATAAAACTTCTAAAGGTGCTATCATCAAGAAAAAGAAAGTAGGGGGCTGGAGAGATGGCTCAGCGGTTAAGAGCACCGTCTGCTCTTCCACAGGACCTGGGTTCGATTCCCAGCACCCACATGGCAGCTAACAACTGTCTGTAGTTCCAGTTCCAGGCAAACACCAAGGCAAATAAATATAAAGTTTAAAAAAAAGAAAAAAAGAAAAGAAAAAGAAAGTAGGGAGAGGTGGCTTAGTGGTTAAGAGCATTTATTTGTTTTTAACTTTTTATAATTTTTATGTGAATGAGTGTTTTGCCTGCATGTATGCCTTTACATCACTTTCAAGCCTGGTGACTGGAAGAGGATGACTGATCTCCTAGAAGCTGAGTTATAGACAGTTGTGTGCTGCCATGTAGGTGCTGGGTGTTGGACCAGTATCCTTTGGAGTAGCAATAGTACTCTGATTTCCAGCCCTACACTTGCTGCTCCTCCAGAGGACCTAGGTTAATCAACCCCAATAGCCTAGTGGAAAATCTTAGACAAACAAACTTTTTTGAGAGAGTAGCTTGAAGACAGGGATTTTCTCTTTCTCCCAGGCTTGCCTTGAATTCTCTATGTAGACCATGGTGACCTTGAACTTTAGAAATCTTCTTGCCAGGGCTGGAGAGATGGCTCAGCGGTTAAGAGCACTGTCTGCTCTTCCAGAGGACCAGGGTTCGATTCCCAGCACCCACATGGCAGCTAACAACTGTCTGTAGTTCCAGTTCCAGGCAAACACCAAGGCAAATAAATAATAAATAAATAAATAAAGTTTTTTTTTTAAAAAAAACCAAATTATTAATTTAAAAACAAATTCTTTGTGTGCTCACCCATGTGTGCATGTGTGGAAGCCAGAGGCCAGCATCAGTGCTGGGGATCGGTCAAGCTCTTGTTTGTCAGCAAGTGCTATAACTGCTGACCTTCATCTCTCCAGCCTTCAGAATTCTAATAGATGGTCAGTGGTTGGTTATACTGCAATCAGAATTGACACTTGGATTTTTATTGGAAATTTTCTTTTTTAAAAACAATATCTATTATTATATGTGTATGGTTGTTTTGCCTGCATATATTTCTGTGCATGTGTGTGTAGTGTCCAAAGAGACCAGATGACCACATCCTGAAACTAGAATTACGATGGCTGTGAGCTACTATGTGGGTGTTGGGAATTTAAGCCAGGTCCTCTGAAAGAGCAGCCAGTTCTCTTAACCTCTGAGCCACCTCTCCTACCCCTTTATTGGTAATGTCAATAGACTTCAGTGGCACTTGAGACTATGGGTTCCATGAACAGAGGGTCTATCAAAAATATCAAAAGGAGCTTGTACAGTTTTGGAAACTGGCTTTTGCCTTTGGGCATGAAGTGCAATGTCTCCCCACTTTCCACTCGAAAAGTTATCTAAGACTCACGCGTTATCATCACACATTTCTGAGTCAATGACTCTCTCACCTAGATTAGCACTTCATTGTGTCACAGAGTATACAGTGAGCAGATTGGGTAATTCTTCTCTATTGCATATGCATTGTGTGTCCCAGGGACAAGAAACCCAAGTTTCAACAGCTATCACTTTTATCTGCTGGATTTCTTAAATACACCACATCTAGAAAACTTTAGGTTTGAGATGGGTCCCATGAAGCCACACTGAGCTTGAACTCTCCATGCAGCTGTGGATGACTTTGAACTCCTGATTTTCCTGCCTCTACCCTCCAATCCTGGATTGTAGATATGCATCACCACACCAAGCTCAGAAAACTTTCTGAAGTGCACTTTCCACTTCTTACACGTGTGAGTTAGTGACATTCAAAGCCTGTTTATTGAGCACCTGCCTACCATTACCATGGTAGATACCATACATACAGTGTGGGTAAGAGCACACTTGCCCTAGGGCTTTATGGGGCCTGTGTGTGTGTGTGTGTGTGTGTGTGTGTGTGTGTGTGTGTGTGTGACAGAGAGAGAGAGAGAGAGAGAGAGAGAGAGAGAGACAGGGTACAACTCATCTAGCTTGATTGTCTCCTTTCAACGTCTTTCTTGTTTGTCATACTGCAGACCACCCCAGGCTAGCTGGTCCTTGGACTTCCAGGTGACTGTCTTCACCTCCCACCTTGGTGGTGGTGGTGGTAAAGAATACAGATTCATGCTGCTGTATTGGGTATTTTTGTTTTGTGACAGGGTCTCACCATGTAGCTCTGACTACCCTGAAACTCACTATGTAGACCAGGCTGGCCTTGAACACACATAGACCCTTGTGCCTCTATCCCCTGAATGCTGGGACTAAAGGCTTATACCACTACCCCGGTTGGAATTTATATATATATATATATAAATTTATTATCATATGTGTGTGAAAGAGATGTGAGTGTCTGAATATGTGTGCCTTAGTATGTGTGTAGGGGTCAGAGGGTAACTTTGTAGAATTGGTTCCTTCCTTCCATTTTTTCTGGGGTACTGGAAATCTAGCTCAGGTCACCAGGCTTGTGGGGCAAGTGCCTTTAACCATGGAGCTGAGGAGCAAATAAATCTTACATAGTTTTAGCTTTTGTGGGGCTTAGGATTAAACACAGTTCTTTGCACATAGTGAGTACACACTCTCCACCCCAGCCCAGGAAGTGGTAGTGCATGCCTTTAATCCCAACACTTGAGAGTCAGAGGCAATGGACTTCTGAACTTGAGGCCAGCCTGATCAATGGGGTGAGTTCCAGGACAGTTAGGGCAACCCAAAGAAAGCCTGTCTTAAAAAACAAAACAAACCAAACAAACACATAAATGTAGAGTTTCTGGAAAGATGGCTCAGTAGTTAAAAGACTGACTGCTCTCACAGAGGACCTGGATTTGGTTCCCAGTGCCCACATGATGGCTCCCAAACATTCATAATTCTGATTCCAGGGAATTCAGTGCCCTCTTCTGACCTCTAGGGGACACCAGGCATGCCAGTAGTTCACATCCATACCTGCAATTAAAACACTCCTACACATAAAATAAATAAACATTTTAAGGTACAGTTTAATGAGTTTTAAAGCATATTCAGGGTTTTGCAATCTCACTTGCTGTTATTTTAGAATAGTTTCATCATTTCCCAGTGCTACCTATGAGTGGTTACCTTCCACTTCCTCCCAGTTCTCCAACTCCAGGCAAATTCAGCTGCTTTCTGATCCTTGGATGACTTTTCTGTATATCTCATAAATGACTCTTTTTCTTTTCTCTTTTTAGACTGAGTTTCTCTGTGTAGTCTTGGCTGTTCTGGAACTTGATCTACAGACCTGGAACTCAGTGATTTGGCTGCCCTGGGTTCCCTAGTGCTGGGATTAAAGGCTTGTGCCACCACCGGCTAATATATGATTCTTAAGAACAGCCCTTTTCTCAGTTAGCATGGTACAAAGGTTCATCCATGTTAGAGCAAATGCTAGCAAGTTCTTTTTATTGCCGAATAGTATTCCACTGTATAGACACGACATGTCTCTATATCTGCTCATCAGCTGGTCAACATGCTGAGTTCCTTCCCACTTCCTGCTGTCGTATAAGACACATCTCTGGACGTCTTGTATTTGTGTTTTTGTGACCTTGTTTCCACTTCTCGTGGGTGGTTCTAGGCATAGAGCTGCTGAGTGTCATAGTAACACTGCTTAACTGTTGCACAGAACAATTGTACTGTTTTTTACAAAATGTTTTTTGCCTTAAAATCTATTTTGTCTGATATTATTACATCTTCCCATAGCTACTCTGTCTTCTTTATTGTCTATTAAGATTGTATTTCTTTCTATCCTTTTAATTTAACCTATGTCTTTAGAAGATAATTGTCTCTGGTTTAATCGATGTTGTTCTTGTTATGCCCATGTGAAAGAATTTGCACAGACATGAGGGAGGCTGGACACATTATAACACTAACATGTGTGAGGGTTTTATTGTTACATACAGGTTACAGACAGGTTCCAAGGAACCTCGTCAATAGCCTGGTTCTGGTGCAGCAGAAAGGCTAAGGACCCTGAGCCCCGATGGGTGAGGGGGTCTTTAACGAAAAACATAGGTAAGCAAGATGCAACATACCTTGGCATTCCAGGACTGGGCAAAGGGGTAAGGCACAGTAGCCATTGGCTGAGTTCTCTGGCGCAAATCCAACATTTAAATCCATTGGCTTCTGGGTTCACTCGCAGACCTGGGCCCTGCCCCCAGGTATCAATGTGCAAATGAATCCAGGTCCTCACAGTTTTCAAGTTTGCTAAAGTGCTTTTACCCACTGAACTATCTTGCTTCTCTCTCTCTCTCTCTCTCTCTCTCTCTCTCTCTCTCTCTCTCTCTCTCTCTCTCTCTCTCCTTCTCTCTCTCTTTCTCTGAGTTGTTGCATGAAGCCAAATGGTGCACAAATCCTAACTGATCTTTATAATAAAAACCCGGAGCCAGATACTATGGCAAATGCTAAAAGACCAGAGAGACAGCGGAACCAGCTCAGCCACTTCTCACCTTGGCAACTCCACAAGAATCCTCAGACTGAGCACGGGAAACCAAGGGAAGCACAGGGCGAAATGGAAGGGAAGGACATCGGGTGAACTCCTGTCTCTTCCGTCCTCTGCCCAGCCATATCACTTCCTGTTTCAACCTTCCTAGTGCTGGGATTAAAGGCATGTGTCACCACTCTGGCCTCTATGGCTAACTCTGTGGCTGGCTCTATCCTCTGAGCTTCAGGCAATCTTTGATACACAATAAATCATCACACTGAGTTATTAAGAATATGTTTTGAGGGGCTGGAGAGATGGCTCAGCGGTTAAGAGCACCGTCTGCTCTTCCAGAGGACCTGGGTTCGATTCCCAGCACCCACATGGCAGCTAACAACTGTCTGTAGTTCCAGTTCCAGGCAAACACCAAGGCAAATAAATAAATTTAAAAAAAATAAAGTATTGATTAAAAAAAAAAAGAATATGTTTTGAAAATGTTATTCTTTCACAATTTTATATAAAGACAGGTATACTTTATGCCCTTCTGTTATTCTCTTCTCACTTTTGTTTTTTTTATTTTTTTAAGAATTATTATATGTGTATAATTTTTTTCTTTTTTAAAAATGTTTATTCCATTAATTTCTGCTTCCCCCATCTCTCTCTCTCTCTCTCTCTCTCTCTCTCTGTGTGTGTGTGTGTGTGTGTGTGTGTGTGTGTAAGAGAGGGAGAGAGAGAGAGAGAGAGAGATCATGTGAAGATGTATTTCAGGTAGGTAATCGGGTTCTTTGATACCTACTCAGACAGAGAGATTGCTCAGTGGTTAAGAACACTGACTACTTTCTAGAGAACCAGTTCCTAGCACACAAATAGCAGCTCACAACCAACTCTAATTTCAGTTTTGGCAGATCTGATTCTCTCTTCTGGCCTCTGTATGTACCAATCATTCATGTGGTGTGAAGACATATGTTCAGGTATGCACCTATGGATTTCTCATGATTAAATGAAAAATCTCAGCCCTCAGGAGGCACAGATAGATGGATTTTATGAATTCCAGGAGTAGGAATTCAGGCTCTCTCTCAGAAGGTGGCCTAGGTCCCAAATAGCCCACATCCCTTTCCTGGTTTGTGTGTGTGTGTTTGTGTGTGCTTGTGTGTGTGTGTGTGTGTGTGTGTGTGTGTGTGTGTGTGTATCTGTTTTTGGTTGGTGTTTACTTTTGAGGCATGGTCTCGTTTTGTAGCTTTGGCTAATCTGGAAGTCACAGAAATTTTCTTGTCTCTACTTCTTGAATGCTGAGATTACAAGTGTGAAACACCACACTCAGGCCCTCTTTGTGTATGCTTTAAAGATTTAATTATGAGTGTTTTTTCCCACACATATGTGTACCACGAGTATTGATGCTGCCTGTGTAGGCTAGAAGGCATGAGATCCCTGGAACTGGAGTTGGTGGTGGAGATGGTTTCGATCTGCCATTCAGGTGCTGGACTTAGCCTGGTCCCCTGCAAGATCAGCCAGTGCTCTTGACCAGGGAGTCTAATCCGTAGCCTCACCATTTTTTCTGTAATGTGGATTTAGTTCTAATTAGTGCCACTCACTTTCAGCCTGAAGTCCCTTTTCTTGTTATTTTTCACAGGTTGAATCTGTCAGCAATAAATCCTCTCAGTTTTGGATAATCTGGGAATGCCTGTACACTCGAGGCTTTTTTTTTTTGACTATAAAATTCTTGGTTCACAGGTGTTCGGTGTTCTCCCCATCCTCCCAGCAACTTGAATATGCCTGATGTTTCTGATGAGGAGTTAGCTACCGACTTTTTATAGCTCCTACTAGGTTGCTGCTTTGGGGATTTTCTGTTTTACATCACTAACCCTTTTACTATGCTGTGTCTAAGTGTTTAAATTTATCCCTCTCTGTGTCTGTTGAAAATCTTGTCTGTTTATGTTCTAAATCAGATCTGGGCATTGTCAGCAATTTAATTTTTTGACTTAATTTTTTTTTTTCTTGTTTCATTTCTCTTCTTCTGGAACTCTCAATATCCGTGTTTGGGAAAATTAATGGAAGGGGCTTTCCTTTTGTAGCCCAATGGGGATTTTTCAATTTGAGGAAAACAGATTCTATTATTAGATGAATAACAAAAACTTGTTGGAAAAAAAATCCTCAAATAATAGTGGTGATATTCTGTGTATGCTCTAATAAATAATGCTTGTCTGAAAATCAGGGGACAGAGCCAGCCACATAGTGCCAGACAGTGGTGACACACACCTTTCATATCAGCACTTGGGATCTCGTGCCTTTGATCCTAGCACTCGGAAGGCAGAGGCCAGCCTGGGCTACATGAGATTAATTTGAGTCTAAAAGAGAAACAGAGCCAGGCAGTGATGACTCACATCTTTAATCCCAGTACTTGGGAGTCACAGGCCTTTTATCCCAGCACTAGAAAGCTTGAGATAGGAAGTGATGTGGCTGGGCAGAGAAAGGCAGGAGGAGACAGAAGTTTACCTGCTTGTTTGAGGATTCAGGGCACTCAGTCTGAGAATCCCTAAAGGCAGGATCTTCCTCCTTTCAGTTGAGCAAAGTGAGAGGTGGCTGTGGCTTGCTCGTCTGTCTCTCTGACATTAGCATTTACCCCGATATCTGGCTCCAGGTTTTATTATAATACCAATTAGGATTCACACCACAAATAATATATCAAATTATAAGGCAGGGAAATAATCACTGTAGATGATACCATTCTGAGATGAGCTCTGGACACTGTAGTCTTCATCTTTGCATACACTACTTTATGCATCTTAGATATCTACAAATGTTGAATTTTTTTAAAAAAAAAAAAAAAAAACTATTTATTTGCCTTGGTGTTTGCCTGGAACTGGGAACTGGAACTACAGACAGTTGTGAGCTGCCATGTGGTTGCTGGGAACTGAACTCAGGTCCTCTGGAAGAACAGTCAGTCAGTGTTCTTAACCACTGAGCCATCTCTCCAGCCCCAAATGTTGAATTTTTTTCACTGATTTTTTTTTCTTTTTCTATGTTTGTGTGATATGCTATGGGTACACTTATGTTGGTTTTGATTAATACAGTACATGTGCATATGGAGGTCAGAGGTTAGTGTCAGGAACCATCTTCCAAACCTTGTTCAAATAGGCAGGGTCTCTCAATCAAACCCAGAGTAGTCTGGCTTGCTCTGGGGACCCCTTTTAAGGCTGGCATTGTAGGAGAAAGGTCCAATACTGAGGCTCTCTGGTCCTTATACAGAGACATTTCCTTAGCCCCAAGAATTTTTTTTTTTGATAGACTTTCTCTGTATATCCCTGGCTGTCCTGGAACTGGTTCTATAGACCAGGATGACCTCAAACTCAGAGTTTTCCCTTTCTTCCCCCTTCCAAGTTCTGGGATTAAAGGATGAGCCACTATGCTTGGCTTTCTTGACTATTTTTGAAAGATTTTTTACAAAAAAACTCTTAATTATGTGAATGTATGTGTACCTGTGTGTAGTGGGATTATGGTATTATGTTGGAAGTAATTGTCCCACCTACTAGTTTAATAAAAACACTGTTGGCTGAAGGCGGACAGGAAGTATGGGCGGAGCTACCAGACTGGGAAAACTCTGGAAACAGGAAGAGCAGAAATGCCAGAGAGATGCCACCAGAGACACCAGCAGGCCCAGAGGAAAGAAGCCAGGATGCTTCTCTGAAAAAAGATACCAAGCCACATGGCTGAACAAGATAAGAATCATGGGTTGAGTTCAGATGAAGGAGTTAGCAAGTTATGTGCCTGAGCCCTAGGTCAATCAGCATAAAATTAATATAAGCC
The DNA here is from genome assembly GCA_004025045.1 of Sigmodon hispidus. NCBI lineage: Eukaryota > Metazoa > Chordata > Mammalia > Rodentia > Cricetidae > Sigmodon > Sigmodon hispidus. The sequence goes on from PVIH01006642.1 coordinate 22,672, forward strand.
TTTTTTGGGGGCTGAGAGTGGATCTGAATCTCAGGGCTAGGCCTGAAAGTCTGGGCCAGAAATGTAATACTACACCTGTGTGTAGGTGTGTGCATATGAGTGCAGGCATCCACAGAGGTCAGAGGGCATCAGATTCCCAAGAGCTGGAATTTCAGGTGCTATGAACCACTTAACACCAGTGCTAAAAACTAAGCCCTGGAGTTCTGTAAAAGCAGTTCTCAACAATGGAAGCATCTCTGCAGCTCCGAAGTATGAGCACAGATTTAGGTTTATAGGAGAGTTAAGCAGAATTCAGAGATGTCCCACAATCCCCTTCCTCCTCACATGTACAGCCCCCTCCTTAACAAAATCCTCCTCGAGTGGTACGCTGCTTTAGATAATGAACTGTCACATCATTGTCACCTAACATGTTAGCTTCACTCAGTGGCATCTTCTTAAGGTCATTTTTGTTTTGTGACATATAGCTAATGTCTTACCTGGCAAACTTGAAATTGTTGGCCTTAGCGTAATTTTGAGTTCAGAAGGTAGATCACAATCATATTTTGGAGAAAGAGCTGAGGGAAGCCTCCTCTAGAGGTGGTGTGAAGGAGGATGAACTGGGTTTGCAGTGTGGTATCTCATCCATTTGTCAGAGGGACAGTCAGAAGGCCACACCTACCCTCACTGAAGGTTTGGAAACTCCTGGTGTATGTGTGTAGATATCTCCAATGTCCTTTATGTCTATAAACATGCCTAGGGTATACTTGCTATCTAAACTTCAAGAAAATTCATGGAGTTAAGATGATTGAGATTGATGATTTTTGGAGGGGGTGGGGCATGTTTCCAAGACAGGGTTTCCCTGACTGTGGCTCGCTTCGAACTCAGAAATCCACTTGCCTTTCACGTCTGAGTGCTAGGATAAAGGCATGTGCCACCACTGCCTGGCTAGAGATTGACTATTTTTTTTCTTTATTTTATTTATTTATTTGCCTTGGTGTTTGCCTGGAACTGGAACTACAGACAGTTGTTAGCTGCCATGTGGGTGCTGGGAATTGAACCCGGGTCCTCTGGAAGAGCAAAAGGTGCTCTTAACCATTGAGCCATCTCTCCAGCCCCTAGATTGACTGTATTTTAAGACATCTGTTAGCAAAAAACAAGTGATGCACAACTTCCAAGATGACTGAATCACTAGAGAGGGAAGGAATGAAGTCATGTCTGATCTGTACACCAGGCCATAATGCCTTCAGTTGGTTGTATTAATTCATTAAAAAGATTTTTTATTTTTAAATATTTATTTTTTTATTTTATGTGAATTGATGTTTTGCCTGCATGTATAACTGTGAAAGGGTGTCAGATCTTGGAATTACCGACAGTTGTTAGCTGCCATGTGGATGCTGGGAATTGAACTCAGGTCCTCTGGAAGAACAGTCAGTGCTCTTAACCTCTGAGCCATCTCTCCAGCCCCTATTTTTTATTTTTAAAGTGAAATAATAATTTAATGATTTATTTTTTTTACCATTTATTTGTTTGTTGGTTGGTTGGTTTGTTGATAGGGTCTTGCTCTGTAGCCCAGGTTAAACTGAAATGAAGTCTGTTGTCCACTTTGGACTTGTACCTCAGCCTGCAGAGTGACCTGCCACACCCAGTTCATTAATTAGTTTGATGCATTTATCATGTGACACATATTGTGTTTGGTGCTTCCAAAAAACACAAACAAAACAGGAGTTTCCAGGGTCAATCGAATGTATGTCTACATTCTGGTGTATTTGGTTATTTTTCTGTTTTGGTTATTTGAAGATTGATTCTCATTCTAGCCCAGGCTGGTCATTTGGTAGTAAAGTCTGGCCTCAGATTTATGGCAATCCTTTCCTCTCGCCTAAGGCCTCTGGGTACTAGGATTATAGGTGTGTGCCATCATGCCTGGCCCTTACCTCACACTTAATGAATCTCTTTTATGCATGCTTTAGGACCAATGGTGGCAAAGCTTAGGATGGATGACCACCTGTTTTCCATTTTGTATCATTTAGGGAGATGCATTCCTCTGAAGAACTAAAATTTATGGTTTTGTTCTTGTTTTGATTTAGTTTGTTTTTTCTTTCTTTTCTTTTTTGAGACAGGAGTTCCTCCATTTCCTGGCTGGCCTGAAATTCACTATTCAGACCAGGTAGCTTTGAACTACCTACCTCTGCCTCCCAAGCACTGCAATTGCAGGCATGCATCAAAATGCCCTGCTGATGTTTTCATATTTTTAAAAATCCATTTATTTATTTATTTATTTATCTATTTATTTATTTATTTATTTATTTATTTGGCTTTTCTGTAAAACTTAGCACATTCAGTTGAAGAGGCTCGGAGCCTAGGTGCAAGCCATCACGCTCTTCTTTCACAACAAACTTTAGTCTCATTTCAAATGAAAGTGTTAACTGACTTTTATGTTTGTACTTTTTTCTTTTCTTTTTTTTCTAGTGCTGAGGACTAGACCCAGGGTTTTGAGGTTACCAGGCAAGCCCTCTTTTGAGCCAAATCCCCAAACCCTGTATTTTTGTGTATTTGATTTTATTGCCTTTAGCAAATATACATTGTTGATATAACCAGAAAAACATGAAGGCTGTTTTGATTTCCTCTTGTCCACTTCCTTCAGGCCCTAAGAGTCTTAGAGGCGTGGAGTAATGTGGCTTAAACATTAACCTGAGTAAAGCTTATTCTTGCTCCTTCTCCAGGATGCATATTCTTACCTCAGTCAGCACTGATTCCTGCCACCCTGCTTTCTAAACCAAATTCTGAATTAGCTCCCACAACCAAAATACTATTTTATCCCATTCTTTCAATCATCTTTCAAATACCGACTCCTCTTTTCTTAGAGGCAGGGTCTCACAGAGCCCAGGTTAGACTCAAAGTCACTATGTTGCAATGATAGATTCCAATTTCTGATCTTCCTGCCCCTATCTCGATGCTGGGATGATGGGTGTCTTCATGATGTGGTGCTGGGGATCAAACCCAGGACTTTTCATGGGCTGGGCCATCAGGCTACCAACTGAGCCACATCCTCAGCTCTTCCTCCATTCATCTCTCTCCTCGTTCTTTCTATCCCACTTGGCTATTGCTTAAACTGGTTCTTTACCACCTCACCTATATTACACATCCTCCTTATTAATCTGCTTGCCTCCAGCTGCATCTCTGTCCAGTAAGGTCTTCTAAATCATGAGCCGCTCCTACTTAACATCCGTCCCTGGCTCCCCACTGTCTATGAGAGCCTGAATCAGAGTGTCTCAGCTCGGACACACTGGCGCACAAATACAGCTTTGTCTCTTGTTGCTTCTCAGGAAGTGCTCTATAGTTTTTATTTTTGAGACAGGGATTCTCTGTAGCTTTTGGAGCCTGTCATAGACCACACTCTGTAGACCAGGCTGGCCTGGAACTCACAGAGATCCACCTGCTTCTGCCTCCCGAGTGCTGGGATTAAAGGCCAGTGCCACCACTGCCTGGCTGAAGAGCCCTGTAGTTAAGGATACTCGGCTACCTCTGAGTTTCCATGGATCTGGCTCCTTTTTGTCTTAAGGGTTGGAATTTTTTTTTTTTTTTTAAAGAATGCCCCCTCTCAACCCTACCTCCTCTCTACTCCTCCATCTGATCTACTCCATCACATAAAGAACAGCAATAGTGGTAGTGGTTGCCAAGGGCTGTATGGAAAGCTTTGAAAACAGGCTTATTAAATACAGTGTCCCCATTAGGTAGGCACTGCCTTAAACTTCTTTTTATTGTAATATTTGTCCCACTGTTTTCAAGTGGTTTAGTTACCTATCTTCCCAAAAGACAATCTCAATCAACTTCATAGCTACTAGTTCTGTGGTTTTTAGAATATGATGAAATTAGCAGCCTTTACCTAAGCCTTGATCTCAGGATTAGGTGATGTGAGATTTTACAGGTCAGTTTGGGAGACACCTGGATTCCAGCCAGAGGCCTTGGTGTTTCTGTAGTCACCCTTGTACTAGATGATATTGCCACCTTCCTAATTGCTCAAGGAAATGACCTGCAGTTACCTGTGTCTACCTTTCTTCACATCTGCACCCCAGGGAAGTACTCTGAACTTTTTCATCTTTAATTTCTACAACTACCACCCCAATCCAGGCAACTACTGCTATTTACACCATATACTTACCAAAAGCTTTTTGTTATCTTATTATCTTTGTTTTATCTCTGCTATTCTTCAGAGGTCATTCTCTACTAAATAGGTTTTAAAAAATATAAAAACCCTCGATGAAAACAACAAAACACACACAAACGAATAAACAAAACAATGCAAACAAATCAGGCTGGCCATGGTGGCACGGGCCTTCAATTCTAGCAATGGCAGGCACATCTCTGAATTAGAGGGCAGCCAGGGCTACACAGTGAGACCATGTGCCCCCCCCCCAAAAAAAAACCCTCCAACAACTCTTTTTCCTTCGCACTTACGAATAAGAATCCAAAGCACAGGACTGGACTCCTGCACAATGCTCCAGCCTCAGTGCCATCCTCCCCACCCCTACCCCCACAGTGTGCCTTAGCCTCCTGCTTCCCAAACCAGCCAAAGCTGTTCCATATTAGGTTCTTCGAACTCATTGTCCTCTGTCTAGAATGTTCCTCCTGCCTATGGCTGGCAGGACTCTTTCTTCAACTTCTTGTTTATTCAAGTGTTAATTCAGATTACCTCAGGAAAATCACTCAATCATCCATGTCTTTTTTCTTTTTAAAGGTTTGTTTTAAACATTTATATATTTATTATGTATACAGTATACATAAGAAGGTACCAGATGTCATCATAGATGGTTGTGAGCCACCATGTGGTTGCTGGGAATTGAACTCAGGGCCTCCGGAACAACATTCAGCGCTCTTAACCTCTGAGCCATCTCTCCAGCCCCATCACCCATGTCTTAATGTTACAAAAGTTAAGTGGTTTGTAGTTTGTGGCCTCAGATTCTCAGTTTTATGAAAACCCGGAAAAACTTTTAAGTACTTTACTTATGGCTTTATTTCACATTTTTCCCTGACCACTCTGTACTTTCTCCTAACACTTAACACTACCTGCAATTGTCTCATTTTCTCCCCCACTAGAAACACCACTTGAAATTCCAGCGGCTACATCAAAGGCCCACAATCCATCTTTCTCTTTCACTTGAACTTCTAATCTGTCTACTCTCCCCTATTGGGTCTCTACAAAGTCCAAGAACTCACTGCCAGCCTCTATGCTGCCTGGGATCAAAGGTGTGTACCACCACACCCAGGAGTGTTTTACTGAGCTCTCTCTGTCTATCTGTCTCTCTCTTTTAAATTGAATAAATGAAACAATGAATAGCTAGCTGTCTTCTTTGTTGTGTAAATGAGATTGTTATAAGAGTCTCAACAGAAGTGAAATCCTGAGTCTCAAATGTTCAAATTGGTGGGACAAGAGGAGGAAACAGAGGCAGCAGAGCCCTTCCAAATCCTGTCACCCAACCGTTGTCCCAGAGGAGGCAAAACCTGTGCAGAGGCCAGCTATAAGGTTGTCTGCTGTGAGCCTTGCTTGAACTCCTTACTTGAAAGGTCTACAGAGCCGGCAAGGGTCAGACATTTGGTTCAGGGCATCTGACCTGGAGAGGGTCATCTGACATTGATTAGTGAAGCCGGGTTATCTGACATTGTTTCACAGGCCGACAGGGACTTTTCTGTCTCCGAGCTTTCTTTTTCGCCCACCTTTACCCTAAGTTCACCCCCATTTTTGCTTTTGAGAAGGCCAAGGCCAAAACTGTTTTATGTATGCCCTAAATCTATCCGTATCATTTTATTATTATTATTTAGTACCAAGGATGCTTTTTTTTTTAAAAAATTTCTTTTATTTATTTATTTGCCTTGGTGTTTGCCTGGAACTGGAACTACAGACAGTTGTTAGCTGCCATGTGGGTGCTGGGAATCGAACCCGGATCCTCTGGAAGAGCAGACGGTGCTCTTAACCACTGAGCCATCTCTCCAGCCCCCTAAGGATGCTTTTTAAATTACTTATTATCCCATCACTTCAGTGACTCATTTCTGCCTTTTCTAGTTTGTATGAAGGACAGACTCAAGTCAAGTAGAATTTAGATCACAAAGAGACTTATCACAGGATTTTCGGCCACTGCTTCTATCTTCTTCCTTAACGGTCACTTTCAAGATCCTCGTTAGCGCCAGACACCCCTCTTCCCACGCAGGAACTTCTCAGGAAGTTGACTCGGTCCCCTCGCAGTCACATGGGAGGTGGGTTGCGGTGAAGCCCGGAAACTAGGTAGCTGGAGAAATGCCGCGGGTACCCAAGGCTGGGGAGGGGGCGTGGCAGTGGGCGTTGCCAGGCGCCGCAGGACCACCAATGGCATCCGGGAGCTCGGGGCGATGCGCGTGACGCAGCGGCGGGCTGGGAGGTTGGGGCGGAGAACGGGGGTGGGGGCCGGCGCTTTATCTTCCTCCACGGCCCGGCTGGCCGCGTTGCAGATCCGTGTAGGGACAGCATTCTGCACCGACTCTCCTGCGGCTGCTCAACCTATCGTCCGTCCAGACCGCCGCAGCTGCCCTCGGGCCGCAGGTAACCCCAAGCTTCCGCTCCCCTCCTCCTTTCCAGTTCGTGTCCATCCTGAGCCAGAGAGGAAGGGGACTGCGGTGGCAGCGCCGCTCCGGCTCTGCGGGCCTGGCCTGGGCCGGACTGTCCCGCTGAGACACTGCCCGCCGCCGGGGGAAGGGCGGGAAAGTTACCCATAGCCATCCGGATGACTGGCAGCTTTTTCAGTATCAGGGATGGTTCTGATGTCCCCCGAATCATGTGGCATCTTTCAAGACAGTCAGTAGTAAAGAAAGTTGAGAATTAGAAGTCATCGCACTCTTTGAAAAGTGACCTCAGAAATGCGCTCAGGAAGTCCGTTTTTTCCCTGATGTGGGCGGGGGAGATGTGTTTGAGGGGTACAGACACCAGGCACCAGACTCTATATGGACCAGAGGCGCCAAAATCTTTAGTCAATCTCATGTTCTGTTTCTAAGTAGCAGAAGGGAGTTTGTCTTTGATCTTAAGTGCTAATATGCATGTAACTTATGTGATGCACACACACACACACACACACACATATGGATTATTTGTGAGAAATTACTCTAAGCTCCATTCTTTGCATTTTCTGTTAAAGTCGTTGGTCAATGTAATACTTAAATTACAGGAAAAGTTGCCACTTTTTTTCCCGTCAAACTACTTGTCTTCTTTGTTAATGCAGAATCCAACTTGAATATTTTTTCCTCTTGTTTGCTTTCAAGTGCGAAATATAAATGACTTGTTAAAAAGCCAGCTCAGGCAGCACGGAGTGGGCATTGCAAAGAGCTCTGATGCAGCGAAGTAAGCAGAGTAAACGTGGAGAAGCACACGGTTTAGTGTGTCACGTGCTTGGAACTGGTCAGGGGTTTCACGTTCCCTTAGGACTCAGACCTAGGTACGGAGTACCTGAGCTCCTGCGGTCTTCAAGCCTGGGCGGGTTCTCCAGGCTCTAACTTCCTTTCTTGTCCCTGGAAAGCGACCTCTTTTCTCCTGGAGCATTTCCCCCCCACCCCCCGGACTTCATATTCTTTCCCCTTCCCCTTCTCCCACCCCTAAGCATTCCTCAAACCAAAGATCACTTCCCCGTGGAAGCCACTGGTCAGTGTAAGTCTACTAGCACTCTGATTTTCAGCAGTTACTCATCTGTTGTAAGTAAATGCTTCCGTTGTTTCCTGGTGGATTTCATGAGGCTAGACTATCTTTTTTTCTGTCTTCTCAGGGTCTGGCCCAGTACCTGGCATGAACAGAACTAAAGAATTGGAGGGCCAAAGAAGGAACTTGGAGAAAACATTAACTAGGGAGAATGATCGTTTCCTATGGAAGTTCCATTTGTCAGACAGGAAACTTAAGATTTATTTTTTCCACGTTGAAGTTAGTTATATTTAATGATTTGTAAGTAAAATAAGCTCAGATGTAAATAAATTTGCCCAAGTTCTTCTGTTGTTCAGTCTTGTTAACTGACCCGGTTTTGTTAGTTACATGAAAAAATTGTAGGATAGCATTAAACATTTTTGGAGGGAAGAAGATGAAGGCATGCTTTGGATTGTTATTTTTCCTCCTTCCTTCCCTCTCTGCCCCCCACCTCTTTTTTTCTTTTCTATTGTTAGGATCTCATGTAGCCCAGGTTGGCCTGACTATGTAAACTCCTGATTCTCCTGCCTCAACCATAGGCTGTACCACTATATCCAGGGTTAGATTGTAAATTTTATCCACAGTGGTTTCTCTTTTCCTCTGAACTTCAGGGCGATGTAGGTGTATTCACCTGCAGTAGGTACCCAGTGTTTATTTGTGATAGAGATTTATAAGTTCTTTTGAAATCTTTGTTAGTAGAACACTGGAGGCAGGCTAACGTTGACATTTCCTTGGGACATGAATCTTCTTTCTCTAATTCCTTTTATTTGCTTTCTGGAGACAAGGGAGATGCCACAGAACATTACATAATTTCCCTGTACAGATTGGTTTCTTACATTCTTGTTTGATCAGTATGTTATGTTTTTTTGCTAGTGTATGTATGTGTGTGTGTGTGTGTGTATACACGTGTACACACATGCCGCCAGTGAGTATGGAGGCCACAGGTCTGTTTGGTGAGGTTAGTTTCCTTCTATTTTATGTGCCTTCTAAGCTTGAGTTCAGCTTGGGTTGCCAGGCTGCGTGCAGGCATTTTTATCCACTCAGCTATCTGGCCATCCCAACTGCTCAACTTTGTCACCCAAAAGGAAGATAGTTCCCTCACACAATCGAATACATCTTTGGAAATGTTGGTGGTGGCTCAGGCCTAGTACTCTGGGGCAGAGAGGCAGGCATATTTGAGTTAGGTCATCCAGGGCTACATAGTGAGACCTTGTCTCAAAAAACAACATACAAAACCCAACAATAAATAAGGAGTACATATGCTCCGTGAGCTGGCAGGGCACCTCCCTTGGTGCCCGGCACTATGGATGGTGCTTGTTTTTCTTTGCTGCTGGGCTTCTTGTAAGAACTGTCCTATGATTAGTTTTCAGTTCCTCAACACATTTTGCAATCTACTCCAATACATTTGCCCTTTCTAGAACCAACTGTACACGTAGTTAGTAACATTCACTGTTAGCACATCTCCTCATTGTGAAATGGCTGTCCCAGGTCCCACCCTCTTTTTTTTTTTTTAAATAACCTTTAATATATATGTATATATATGTTATATAAAACAAAACAAAACCTTACAAATAAATAAAAATGTCCCACAGCACCCTTCTTTTTGTGTTTGTTTTCTACTTGAATTTTCTGCTGTCCTGACCCTGGGGGACCCTTCTGAATCCTCTCATCCCTCCACCCCAGCATTCTGTACTCCCGTTCTCCTTTTATCTCTTTGCTTTTTGTCTTTTTCTGTTAACTTTTTAAATGCTTCACAATACTGGGGAAATTTCTTAATCATCTATAAGATGATATGCTAGTGTCTGTTGCTTAGAATGTTAAGTAAGAGTGCTATGTAAACAGTAGCCTGATTATTTTCTGGGTGACCTGCCAGGGATGGGACCTGAACTTGTGCCTTAGCTGCTCTCTCTCTGTGTGTGTGTGTGTGTGTGTGTGTGTGTGTGTGTGTGTGTGTGTGTGAGAATACATCCCAGATCCTTATCTTCAGCCCTTACTTGTGTGTTCAGTTGGCCTTTATACCTTGGCTGGTGTGTGTGTGTGTGTGTGTGTGTGTGTGTGTGTGTGTGTGTGTGTGTTAATACATCCCAGATCCTTATCTTCAGCCCTTACTTGTGTGTTCAGTTGGCCTTTATACCTTGGCTGGCCTGCAGGCACATAGTATTGGCTTCTCCAGTCTTTCCCCTCCCTATAATTAGCATAATGGCATTCCTAGCCTCTCAGAGTTAGCATACTCACTGGGGATCTGTGAACAGCTGCCTTCTACCTGTAGCCAGCCACACCTCAAAGGCTTCTCTAATCATTGTAAATTTATCTGATCTTTCTTATCTCTTCTGTCTTCATTTATTTTACCAATAAACACTTGTCATGTGAGTCTTCAGAGTTGTTACTTTGTTTGTCAGCTCAGTGTTGGCAATGCTCTTCTTTAACAATTCTTCTCTGTGGTTCTGAGTTAGTCTTCCTCAAGATAAATATCTAGTCCTCAAAGAACATGTTTTTGGATGGGGGACTGAACCCTGTGAGCGATGAGCTGCCATTGAAGTTCACTCTGAGGTCCCAATCTTCCTTTTTAACAAGTGTGGTTTTAGTGCCGTGTTTCTGAGGGAGACGAAAAGAAAAAACAAAAAGCTAAAAAACAAAAAGCTTAGGGGTGGGGGTGGATGTAGGGGGGTGGAGACAAGTGATTAAGAGGCTGGCACAGTGTTTAGTGAAGACTTACCTTTATTAGTGTGTATTTGTGTGTGGCAGAATTTCAGTGTGTAGACCAATATGTCCCCAGACTCAAGGCAGCTCTCCTGTCCCAGCCTCCTGAGTGCTGGGGTTACAAACGTGGCTCATTGTGCCTGGACTTTGAGTAGTGCTTTTGAATGCAGTGAGGTGGCAGTGAAGCGGTTACAATTAGGTATTTCATAAGTCTAGAGTCAAATGGATTTATCTTGGATTATATGAGGAAAACTTAAGTTTCAAGGGGGAAAAAACCCCAAACTTGTGCAAAGATGACAAGCTGGCTTGGATAGAATGTCAGTAGCTCTAGCTGAGTGTGATGGTGTGTGCCTGTAATTCTAGCACTTGGGAGGTTGAGACTAGAGGATTGCCTCACATTCAAGGTTAGCCTGGGCTACAGAGCAAGACCTGTCCCCTAAAAACAAGAGTGTCACCGTTGTGTTTGGGTCATTTTCAAAATGTCTGTTGGACACCTACTTGGAAATGTCTAGTAGTATGGTGGTTTGTTCATCAGTCCTTGGTGGGGATCACAGTGTAAGAGGTGTGCTGGTATCGGGGAGTAGACTAGTGGTAGCTGGAGCATTTACAGTGTCAGAAGGTGGGCTGGGTGGGCAGTGGTGGCTCAGGCCTTTAATTTCAGCACTTAGGAGGCAGAGGTAGGCAAAATCTGTATGAGTTCAAAGCCAGCCTTGTCTACAGAGCTAGTTCCAGGATAGCTAGGGCCGTTACACTGAGAAACTCTCTTGAAAAACAAAACAAAACAGTATTGGAAGGTATGATGGATTGAAGATCAGCTCTTTAGCACCAAGGTACTAAATAGATCTCTGAGTGGATGTTGAAATTAAAATTTCAAATTTGCAGGTTGGTGGTGGTACACACCTTTTATCTTGGCACTTGGGAGACATAGCCAGGTGGATTTCCAATTTCAAAGCCAGCCTGGTCTACAGTACCAGGATAGCCAGAGCTACACAGAGAAATCTTGTTTTGAAAAATCACCCGTGGGCTGGAGAGATAGCTTAGTGGTTAAGAGCACTGACTGCTCTTCCAGAGGTCCTGAGTTCAATCCCCACTGACCACATGATGGCTCACAACCATCTGTATTGAGGTCTGGTGCCCTCTTCTGGCCTGCAGGCATATATAATAAATAAATGAAATCTTAAAAAAAAAAAAAAAAGCGGTGCACATTCATAATCAGAGCACTCTGGAGGCAGAAGGGTCTTTGCAAATTCTAGGCCAGCCAGGTCTACACAGTGAGATACACTGATCCTGTGCCCCCCAAGACCCCTCCACATATTTTATACATATAAAACTTAAATATTAAAAAAAAAAGCTGTTTCTTTTTTTTCTATTTTGATAAGCATTATCCTGGTATACTATCTCATGTTTTGAGGAATAAACTTGAATATGGCATTCAGTTTTAATAATTTATATTATATGTATGGGTGTTTTGCCAGAAGAGGGCATCAGATCCTCTGGGCCTGGAGTTACAGATGGTTGGGAGCCACCATGAGGGTGCTGGAAATCGAACCTGAGTCTCTACAAGATTAACAAGTGCTGCCAACCACTGAGCCATCTATCTCCAGTCCTCACATTCATTTTTCAATTTGTGTATTTTAATGTCTTTTAAATCTTTACGTGTGTGTGCATGTATGTTCCTGTGTGTATGAAGTCACCTCAGGTTTTTTAAAAAAATTGTATATATGTGTATGCATGTCTTTCTCTGTATATGCACATGTGTGTGTAGGCTCCTTTGGAGGCCAGAAGGGGGTACTATAGGAGGTCATGAGCTGCCCACCCACTGTGGGTGCTTTGGAACTGAACTTGTGTCGTCTGTCTGCAGGGACAGCAAGTGCTCTTAGTGACCGAGTCATTACCCTAGCCCTAAGAGTTCCTATTTTTACTTATTTATTTGTTTTTTTAGACAGAGTCTTGCCCTATAGCCCTGACTGGCCTGGTACTCAACCATGTAGAACTCACAGAAGTTCATCTGCCTCTATCCCAAGTGCTGAGATTAAAGGAATGCACCGCCACCCTTGGCCTACGTGTATATTTTAAAGCCCACATTATCATACCTTATATAACTCCTTTTTGCTATGCTAGTGCCCTTTAATTTCTGATTTCTGCTTCCTTCAAAGGAATCTTCAACATTTACTCCCTACTTGCCACTGCTCTGATTATTTCTGTTCTGTGGTCTCCTCTTAGACTTACATAGATGACTTTTAAATCATTATCGGTAGCCCAGACCAAATTGTTTCTAAGTTTCTCCTTTATACATGTGTGTGTTTGTATGTGATTTTTAGATTTAAATTTATTCATCTTATTTTATGTACGAGTGATTTGCCTGTATGTGTGCATCATATCAATGCTTCATGCCCACGACTCATAAGAGGACATTGGATTCCCTGGAACCAGTTAGGAATGTAAGTAAACTATCATATGTGTGCTGGGAACTGAACCCAGGTCCTCTGCAAGAGCAGTGAGCCCTCATAACTGCTGAGCCTTTTATGTGAGTGCTGGGGATTCGAACTCAGGTTCTTATACCTGCTCAAGGAAGCACTTTACCCACAGACTGACTCCCAACCCCTAGGCTTTAGGTCTTTGATACATTTTGAGTTAAATTTTACCTGGATTGTGAGGTGAGGGTCTGTCATCACCGAGATGAAAAGACACACATCTCCGTGTGTTACTGCATAGACAGTGACTGTGACTGTGGCTCAGCTCTTAGCTTTACAGCTTTTGGTTCAGTTACCAGTGAAAAGACAAGTTATCTGCTGTCATCAAGTGTCAGCATAGAGAAGGGGTCCTGTTCCCCCCCTCCCCCCCGTGTGTGGGTGTGTGTGTGTGAGAATGTATTCAATGTGTATACTGGTACTGCCAGAGGCCAGGATAGGTTGTCTGGTCTTCTGGAGCTGTAGTTGCAGGCAGTTGTAAGCTATCTGACAGGGTTCTAGGAACCAAACTGTGTGCCTGAAAGAACAATAGGAACCTTACCCTCTAAGACTTCTTTCTCCCCAGCCCCGAGAGTTCTAGTTCTAACCCTTTCTCACACGTGGAGTATTCATCCTTCAGAGCTCAATTGGTGAAGATCTTTTCTCTTGAAACCATGATCTCCACTAGTGACCTAGCCTCTATTTGCAGTTATTTCTACTGACTTGGTAATCATACTCTAGCTTGTGGTATCGTGTGTGACTGTTCCTAAGAGATGTAAAGTGAATATCTGCCTCTGAATGGAATAGCACCAGCAGCCTGAGGAAGGATTCGTTCAAGTTCATCTAGATGGTGCCAAGAATTTACTAGGGATTCCTTGAGGAGCTGTGGACAGCTGAGGGTAGGTTTCTTCTATCCACCCTTCCTCCTTACCAAGCCCCTGTTGTGAAGTCTACAACAGAGTGGATGCACACCTGGTCTGAGTAGTGCCCAGTGTTAAGGCAGCAGAGGTGACTATAGGTTTCCACACTGTAACTCTTAGACAACCAAGGTGTTATGGTAATGAGGGTGACCATAGGCTCAGCCCCTATATAAAGCACAGACAAGAGCACTGTGCAGAAGTTACTTGTGTGTGTAGCTTCATTATACAGCCCTTCTGTTGTCCTGGAAGACACGTCAGCCATGGGGACAGGTGAATGGTAGCTTGTGAAAGATGGCGTTCCTCTGGCTCGGAATCAGAGGACTATTCCCTTTACATATCTTTGTCATCTGGTACTTTCTGTTTGTTTGTTTTTGTTTTGAAGCAGGGTCTCTCTATGTGTTTATTCTGGAACTCAGGATAGACCAGGCTGGCCACAAATTCACAAAGATCCCTGCTAGGGTTACAGGCATAATCCACCTTTCCTGTCTCTTCTGCTCTTCATAAGTTTGCCTTTGTTCAACTGAATTGTTCATTGAGAATGGGGGCTGTTTAAAAAGAACTGTTGTAAAGAGCTAACATTTGATAGGGACTAATTTCTTCAAATTTATTGCAATATTTTATACTTTTAAAGTCTTAACACTGGTTAAAATAAAATCAGAGAAAGACAACATATCATCAGTTTTAACCTCTCTTAAGCATAGTGACGATATGAAACTCAACTGGCCAATACTTAGTTAAAACTTTTACTTTTTTTTTTAAAACTTTTTCATTTATTTATTTGCCTTTGTGTTTGCCTGAAACTGGAACTACAGACAGTTGTTAGCCACCATGTGGATGCTGGGAATTGAACCCAGGTCCTCTGGAAGAGCAGTCAGTGCTCTTAACCGCTGAGCCGTCTCTCCAGCCTCCAGCTTTTAATTTTTAAATGAAACTAAAGAAATCTTTCTGTGATACTGTAGTTCAAATCCAGGGTGTCAATCCCATATGGTAGGCAAGTGCTGTACCCCTGAGCTTCATTGCCCACCTTATTCATATTTTTAATTGCCACATAATTAACTATGCACATGTACAGTGTCCAGTGGTGTTTTCCTGTGTGCTGATCAGTCACAGCAATAGCTTGTCCACACATTGCTCCTTCGTGTTGGGAACATTCAGTGTCTTTATTTCTGGCCTTTGTTCTTCCCTAGGCAGCTCGATGGTGGGAGAAGAAAAGATGTCACTAAGGAACCGGCTGTCAAAATCTGGGGAAAATCCTGAGCAAGAGGAAGCCCAGAGAAATGGTGAGGTTTTAATGTTTCTGAAGTAAATTAATGAACCAGAAAACAAGTTAACTGTTGTAGGGCAGGGCTGTGTACTGGTAGTGAGTAAGTTCACACTAATTGGTTTAGTGATGGGCTGGAGACCTGGTTCTGAAGTGTTGAGAACTTGTTTTACTCCCAGCATCCACATGGCGGCTAACATGTGGTTAACTCCAGTGCCAGGGACCCTCTGCCCTTGTCTGGCCTCTAAGAGCACTACACACACTGGGCACACAACATACATGCAGACCAAACCAAACCAAACAACAACAACAAAATCTATCTTAGGGTTTCTATTGCTGCGATGAAACACCATGACCAAAAACAAGCTGGGGAGGAAAGGGTTTATCTGGCTCACACTTCCACTTCACTGTTCATCACTGAAGGACGTCAGGACAGGAACTCAGGCAGGGCAGGAACCTGGAGGCAGGAGCTGATGCAGAGGCCATGGAGGGTGCTGCTTACGGGCTTGCTCCTCCTGGCTTGCTCAGCCTGCCTTCTTATAGGACACAGGACCACCAGCCTAAGGATGGCACCACCCACAATGGGCTGGGCTCTCCCCCATCAATCACTAATTGAGAAAATCTTTATAGCTGGATCTCCTGGAGGCATTTCCTCAGCTGAGGCTTCTTCTTTGATGACTCCAGCTGTGTCAAGTGGACACACAAAACCATCCACTAGGCATTCATACACACAAGATAATTGTAAATAAATAAAAATTAATTCAGCAAACATTCTACTGTGTTTTAGATATCATCCATTCATTTAACCGACCAATACAAGTGTGTTCATATTTATGGAGCTTTGAGTTATGTGGATGGCAGAGCCCTCAAAATCATTCAGAGTTGGGGTGTAATTCACTAAGGAGACAGACCCTGGTAACCCCAAAAGCAAAAAAACTTCACCAACTCAACTAAAAACAAAACAAACAAAACCTCACATAATTGAGTTACTATAAATAAGTATAATCTCATAAAGTTACTTATTATCCTTATCATAGATATAAGAAGTAAAACCTAAGTAAGTAGCAGGGTCTGAACTGCTATATAAATCTTAGAAAGGGAGAAGTGAGAGCATTTATTATTTGCTTAGTATACTGAGTATAATACAGTGCCTGTTAAGGTCAAGGCTTATGGTTAAGAATGATAGATTCCGAAACGCAACCCTTACGATGCCATCTATTGCATCAGGATATTTACTTTTTGCAGTGACATTTGTATAGTTTTGCTTTTGCAGGGATTTGAAACTTGAGATGTATTTGGTTAACAAATAGGGGAGGGACTTCTGGAGACCCGTTTTCTTTGGCGTCCTCAGACTTCTTTTCATGAAGAGGTACTCTCTTTATTTAACCTTTTGTGCCTGAAGGGTAAGTACCGGCAGCCAGATCTCAGGGGGACCAAATGAGGCTGTTTAGTTCCTAGAAGGTTTGTTGACACTTAGCAACTTATGACACGCTGGCTGCACTCAATCGAATTCTAATGTGCTTTTAGGGGTGAAGTCAGTGCCAGGAAGGATGAGCCAGCATTGGAAAGAAGCATCCTCCTTCCCTTCATTATTCATGGTCTTGGTGATAGTCTGGGTTATCTCCTTTGCCTGGATTCCCACAAATTAATTTTTCCTTCATTTATTTTTCTAATATTAATACTTCTTAGAGACAGAAAAGGTATTATCGAAAGTTTCTGTCATCATCATCACATACTGTTATTCTCTTTATATATATATTTTTTAAGATTTTTTTGTTTATTATGTATGCAGTGTTCTGCTTGCATGCCTGCAGGCCAGAAAAGGGTACCAGATCTCATTACAGATGGTTGTGAGCCACCATGTGGTTGCTGGGAATTGAACTCAGGATCTCCGGACCTCCGGAAGAGTGGCCCAGGCTCTTAACCTCTGAGCCACCCCTCCAGCCCCTATATTTCATTTTTTAAAAGGCTGTTTTGTTTTGTCAAGAGGCTTTTCCTATGTAGTCTTGCTTCAGCCTCCCAAGTGCGGGGATTAGAGGTGTCCCTTTGGCACCATGCCCAGTCTTCATGCTGGCCGTCCTGTTCTCTCGGCAAACATTCCCTTGAGCTAAGATTCACAGCTGTGCGTTGAAATCATTCTAGGTTTTAATACAGCTGTTAAAAAATTATGTTGTTTAGCTTAATCAAGAACTGTGACACCCTCCTTGTCTTAATGAAGGTAATGCTGATTGGAAAATAAAGTTTGTTTCTCCACTTTAACATCTGCGATCTGGATGAGCACACTGTGACCTTTTAATTGCCCGGGCTCGAAGGCCTTATACTGTGGCTAAACAGCCAGGTCAACCTAGGAGCTTGTTGCTTCAGCTCATAGAGTAAAATGTAATTTTAGTAGGATTCTTGGTGGTTCATATATAGGTCAAGATCTGAGCTTTCATTTATTTAATTGTTTTTTTTCCCCCTGAGACAGGGTCTCCTGTAGCCCGAGTTGAGCTGTGACTTGTTAGGTAATTGAACTTGGCCTTGAACTTCTGATCCTCCTGCTGCCTCTACCTTCTAAGTGCTGGAATCGTGGAGTTTCCCATCATTGCTAGCTTGAGGCACAGCTCTCAGTGTGTGGCACATATTGTTTGGGGGGGTGCATGAGAATCACCCCTGAATGAAGAAATTATCCAGTACAGCACAGCTTTCCATCTGAGTCAGAATGTCCTCCTGAGAGGGGCCCCGAGGTGTGAAGCATGGAAGAGCCCGCTAGATGGTACCAATTGGGCTTTTTGGTCAAATACCACTGCTGTGAAGAACACTAACTTCATTAAACTCCACCAGTCTAATTCCACAGGCATAGCTGCACAAAAGAGGCAAAGGCAGGTGGGTTTCTGAATCCGTAGTGGGCCCATTGTCTCAAACCACAAAAAAGAAAATAATTTGGGGGATGGAGCTGAGATGGGTGAGTGCTTAAGAGTGCTCACTGCTCCAGCATAGGACCTAGCTTTAGTTCCCAGCTCCACGTAAAGGCATTGGGTCATCCTTACCCCAGTTCTAGGGAATGTGATTCTTCTGACTTCCTCAGGTGCCAGGACGACACAGTGCACAAATGTACATGTGCATAGTGCACAGATATACACAGCCAAAACATTCATACATAGAAAATAAATCTTAAATAAACAAACAAACTTGTCTGTGTATGAGGCAGAGGCAGGGAGGCTAGCCGGTGTTATACAGTGAGTGTGTCTCAAACACAAACACCCCCGAGTAGAGGGAGTTGATTTAGGAGAGAGAAGCACACCGAAGGGTGGTGAGGGCTTCTCTGAAGTGTCTTATGACCTTATCTGTGATCTCAGTGGCGCTGACCTTCAGAGTTTCTCAGGCACTTTTCTCTGCTTTTCCAGTAAATGAGATCATAGGTTTCCTGAGGTGCCTTGGCTACAATTACAGCCTGATAGTAAAACCACTGGTCATAAAGGTTATTCAAGGAGTGAAGACCTGTTTTCACTATGGATGAGTTTCACATTCTTGTTTTTGAGATTGCCAGAATATTTTGTATTTACATCTGGGAAAGGCACTTGATGCTCCCAAGCCTGGTCTGGTGCTCTTTGAACAGCTTTTCTTTCTTTTTTTTCCGGGACAAGGTTTCTATGTAGCCCTGGCTGTCCTGGAATTCTGTGTAGAGTTATGTACATCTGCCTGCCTCTGTCTTCTAAGCACCAGGATTAAAGTTGTGTGTGACCACCCTGACTAGTTGAACATTTTTATTGAAACTGTCTCTTCAAGGGACATAGTCTTTCTGTCAGCAACCTTTACAAAATATTTTAATTGTGATGAAAGTTTTATTTTTAAGATTTTGTGTCTGTGAGTGTGTGTGTCTGTGTGTCTCTGTGTATGTGTATGTGAGTGTGTCTCTGTGTATATGTGTCTGTGAGTGTGTGTGTGTGAGTGTGTCTGTGTGTGTCTCTGTGTGTGAGTGTGTCTCTGTGTGTGTGTGTGTGTTGGGATGTGTTCATGTGTGAGTGCAGTTGCCAATGGAGGTAGAAGCAGGAGAATCAGGAGTTCAAGGCTAGTTTCATCTACATAACACATTTGACATTAGCCTCTGGTAATTGAGATTTTGTCTTAACCCCCTCTCACACTCTCTCAAAATTCCTAAGCTTAACTATCCCGTGGACATGGAGATGACTATCAGGTGACTCTTCATTTTATCTCTTCATGGCAAGGATGGTGAGGTTAGGATGAAGCAAATGATCAGTGGGATGTTTTAGAAAAAAAAAAATCAGAAAATTGAAAAATGTTTATGCATATGATGAGCCTTTCACCTGCATGTATATGTGTGTACCCCATGTGTACCTGCTATCCATGGAGGTCAGAAGAGGGCATTGCATCCCCCAGGACTGGAGTTATAGATGTTGTGAGTCACCATGTAGGTGCTAGGGGTTGAACCTGGGTCTTCTACAGAGTGCTCTTAACCCCTCAGCTATTCTCCAGCAATAGTCAGAATTGTAGAATTAGTTGGGCTTCAGTAGGCAACAAACACTAGTTAGTGCCTATGCATTAGCTGGTTCTGTACTTGCAGCAAGCAGATGGATATTCTGAGAACTAAAACCTGTAAAATGACTGATACCGTGCAGCAGCCTCTGAGGAGCACACTTGCCCCAAGCCAAGGTTTTTGTGTTTTCCTGGGTCACTGGGAGTGCTGGAAGACGTGTTTACCTCGGCTCAGTTCAAAGTTCAAGACATCTGTTTCTGTAAATCAGCTTATCTGTTTTGGAAAAAAAAAAAATGGTACAAACCACTGCTTTTCTTTTTTTTTTTTTTTTTAAACTTTTTTATTTATTTATTTATTTATTTATTTGCCTTGGTGTTTGCCTGGAACTGGAACTACAGACAGTTGTTAGCTGCCATGTGGGTGCTGGGAGTCGAACCCGGGTCCTCTGGAAGAGCAGACGGTGCTCTTAACCGCTGAGCCATCTCTCCAGCCCCACCACTGCTTTTCTTACTGGGCTATTAAGGTTAAATTATTGATGCATGATACATTCTTAACAGGTTATCAATGAAATAATTGATTAGGTGTGTGGAGCAGATCTTGGCAGTGTTTGTAATGATTTGATCAAGGGAATTAGCTTATCTGCCATGTCATAGTTATACGCCATATTAGTTCACATTGGTAGCCAGTTCCAAGATAAAGAGGTAGCAGTCCAAAGGCCACAGTGAAAGTGAAGGTAAGCCATCTTTGCAGGCCACGCCATATTACAAGAAAGATGTACAAAATGGTTGGGTCAGAAGGGTTAAATGGATCGTCAGAAAGTGCTGTTGGCTATTTTAAAGTATTTCATCTCAAAGCCAGGATTTTATTTCTGTAATTTTTTATTATGTCTAAACCAAATATACTTTTATGTGACTTTCATTTTAATTTTCAAAATTAATTTCTAAATTCACAAAGTATCGTTTTCATTTCCCTTTGTTATTTTTAAGGATTATTTATTGTGTGTGTGAGTGTGGGTACACATGTGCCATTGCATGTGTGGAGGTCAGAGGATGGCTTTGGGAATTGAAGCTGTCCTCTACTCTGGGTTCCAGGTGTTGAATGCTTGAGCTACGTCACCCCTTAGCCCAGGCAGGCGGCCTTCAGCGCTAGGTGACCTTCCTTTGTGCCTCAGCCCCACCCCTCCCCCAGTGAGGATAGCACGGCACTGGGTCATAAGACAACTTTGGGGTTGGTGCTCCCTTCCTACCATGTGAGTTCTGAAATCAAACTCAGGTGGTCAGGCCTCCTCATGCAAGGATCTTCACCAGCCAGCTGAAGCATCCATCTTACCAGCCTCCAGATGAGCTTTGTTGTTTTTTGACACAGGGTTTCTCTGTGTAGCCCTGCTGGAACTCACTCTGTAGACCAGGCTGGCCTTATACGCAGATTCACCTGCCATCACCTCCGGCCCCTCAGCTTGCTTCTAACATGTCTCCTCTTATGATGGTGCTGCACCCCAGCTCTCTGG
The DNA here is from genome assembly GCA_004025045.1 of Sigmodon hispidus. Classification (NCBI taxonomy): domain Eukaryota; kingdom Metazoa; phylum Chordata; class Mammalia; order Rodentia; family Cricetidae; genus Sigmodon; species Sigmodon hispidus. Next base: position 43,659 of record PVIH01006642.1, read on the forward strand.
GGCAGCCTGGAGTTGGACTGCTCAGCTGCCAACCAGTGACGCCAGAGAAGTCACAACTTCAGCAAGGCCTGTAGATGGGCTGGAGGCTCGAGAGCTGACCCAGGCCTGTGGGTAGGCTGCTGGTTTCTTTTCACCAGGCTTCCTTTCGGTTTACCATCTAGATGAGGTGTAGCCAGCACCCAGCCACTCCTGTGACGTTTCGTTTGTATTTGACTACCACACTTGAAGGGTTTCTGAAATTCTTCCTTTCTAGAATAGCTCTAATATTGACTCTGTCATAGTTCCTCACACACACACACACACACACACACACACACACACACACATACACACACACTCCCCAACACCAGCCCATGCTCCATATGGCCTTCTGAGTATTGTAATCTGTTTGTGTACTTGTCTTAACACTCCAGAGGGAGAGTTTTATACAGAGTAAGTTTGGAACTGATTAACGGATGTAGCCTGTGTACCAGGATGGTGTCATCTGAGTCGTGACCGATGAAGCACAGAATTGTTACAGGAGGCAGGGTTGGTGAAAGTCAACAGAGAAGGTGGGACTTAGAGAGGTTTGCAGAACAGTTTTGATGCCTCAGGGAGTAGGTTATTGTTCCGAGAGAGAGAGAGAGAGAGAGAGAGAGAGAGAGAGAGAGAGAGAGAGAGAGAGAGAGAGAGAGAGAGAGTGTGTGTGTGTGTGTGTGTAACCTCGAGGTCAGGAAACTTTCAGGAGTTGTTTTTTTCCTTCTAGCACTTGGGTCCTAGGATTGGACTCTGGTCCTCTGCTTGGTGGCAGACAGTCACTTTACCTGTGATCTGATCACTGACCAAAAGAATTTACTAGACAGGCGCATCAACCAATTTAGCGGAGCCTAGGAACAGTCTTTTTTTTTTTTTTTTTTAAACTTTATTTATTTATTTGCCTTGGTGTTTGCCTGGAACTGGAACTACAGACAGTTGTTAGCTGCCATGTGGGTGCTGGGAATGGAACCCGGGTCCTCTGGAAGAGCAAAATTATTTATGTGACAGTGCTAATGTCTTTAGCTGTTTTCGATCCTTGTCCCTTCAGTCTCTTCCCTGCTGCTTCTCTGGTGGTTTGTAAACAGGAGATTCTCCTTTGTTCTTGGAACTTTATCTGTTAGAATTGTTGAAGGCCTTGGCCGATTCTGTGACCTTCCAGGGAGGATTTGTACTTATCTGTTGGCAGTCTAGGGACACAGCTTGTATTTGCTTTCAAAAAACACTTTAAGGTTTTTGAGATAACAAAAAAGTTTAGGTTGCAAAATCTACTGAAGTGTTGGCAAGTTTTCAGGGAGACTGTCCTGTCTGGAGTAGAGACAGGCACATTTCCTTTCTGCTCTGGTCTGTTTCTGTCCAGGACCCTGTGGATGTGGCCGTATGGGTCCTTAGCTGTACCAGGCCCTAGGTTTCGTCTTTCTGTAAGGCACCAGACCCTGGGTACTGTTCTGTGGAAGGACACATGCTGTGTGGCAGCCAGTGTGCCACAGTTTTCTAGAATTTGGTAATAATCCATGTGCTTGTCATGTATTCCTTAGGGTTCTAGCTTCATTTTATCCTGTTCCTGTGGATTTGGACCAGCTTTGCAATGAGTCTTTTTAAGATTTTTTTTTTTTTAGTTTAATTATGTTTATGTATGAGTATGCATGTATGTGTTAGTTCAGATGTCCCGGGAGGCTAGAAGAGGGTATCAGGTGCCCTGGAGAAAGGGACGGGCAGCTTGGGTCCGCTACAAGAGCAGCAAACACTCTTAACCACAGAACCTTAACCCTCCAGCCCCAGCAATAAGCCTTAAAAATGAGTTTTCTCATCCTTAGTACTTTACTCAGTATCTCGGTAGCCTCAAGTGACGATTTGTTCGGGGACCTAACTTCTCACATTGCCAGAAGTGGACTTGTAACTGTATTTGTCAACGTCTCAGATTGCTCGTGTTTTCTTCTAAAGAGAACTGCTGTGCACCGATTGTATGCACTCATCTTTATATTTGTTTGCTTTCAATCTCATGGTTTATTGCTGCTTGAGAGTCAACTTAAAGCTCTGTTAAACATTCAGTTATTTTTATTTCCCTTAGGTCACATCACCATGAAACAGTTGATAGCCAAGAAGAGGCAGCTGGCAGCAGAGGCCGAGGTAGGTATCTTTTCTTTTTCAGAAGTAATATCCAAAAAAGTTGTTGAAATACATTTTATTTGTTTTATGTTTGTTGTGAGAAGCGTGGGGGTGTCACCCATGAGTGTGGAGGTCAGAGGACAGCTGTGGCATTGCTTCCCTCCTTCCATCCTGGGGGTCCCAGGGACTGAACTCAGGTTTTCAGATGGGATTGCAGGAGCCTTTTCCTTTTGTGCCATCTTGCTGGCCCAGACAGTGTTTTTTCTAACTGTTATTCATGGCTCCAATATAAGGGCCTGTTTAAAGACCTATTAGTCCTGCATATATATACATGCCTATAATCTGTAATCTCAGCACTTGAGAGGCTTAGACAGGAAGATTTCTATCTATGAGGCCAGCCTGGGCTACATAACAGAGCTTCTCTTAAACTATGGAGCCGGAGGGAGGGGTCAGTGCCTACGAGCACTTGTTTTCGCAGGGACTCAGGTTTGGATCCAGCAGCCACCTCTCACTCCTCCTCCCCTAGGGGATCTGACTCCCTCTTCTGGTCTCCATGGGCACTGGCACACATGTGGTGCACATACGTACATGTCTATATACACATATGCTTAAAAATAAAAATCACCAGGTGCCATATTTCAACTCAGTTGACTTAAGAATGATGTTGGGGCTGGAGAGATGGCTCAGTGGGTCAGAGCACTGGCTGCTCCTCCAGAGGATGCCGTGGCCTTGTCTGGCCTCTGATGGCACTGCATCCATGTGGTATACAGAAGTGCATGCAGGCAGAACACCCATCCACACAAAGTAACAAATGAAAGAAGAATGAAACTGGCCTCATTGCTAATTGACTCCAATACAGGTTAGAGCCATAGGCTGGACCATAGTGAATAATGGGCAGATCTGTTTTCCTTAAGTATTTACAAAAGTATGATCAAAGATCCCATAAGAAAGAGGAAAGGGCTGAAGTGGGAGGAACCTTTTCATGGAGATTCCTAAATCCACAGGTGAGATTGTGGGAGGGAAGAGGGGGAGGGGAAGGAGGGGGTAACAGCAGGAGTGCAGATGGGGGAAGTTTCACAGGACCACACTGACTTTGGGGGCTTGGTTTGTTAGTTTGGGATAGACTCTTGCTAGATAGCCCAAGCTGGGCTTTAACTCAAAACAATCCCTCTGCCTCAAGCCTCAGAGTGCTGAAATGACTAGTCTGAGCCTTAGCCTGGGTTATAGCTTTAAAAAAAGAGTACTCCGGGGCTGGAGAGATGGCTCAGAGGTTAAGAGCACTGACTGTTCTACCAGAGGTCCTGAGTTCAATTCCCAGCAAAACCACATGGTGGCTCACAACCATCTATGATGAGGTCTGGTGCCCTCTACTGTAAAACTGTATGCATAATAAATAAATAAATCAAAAAAATATTTAAAAAAAAAATAGTACTCCATTTATCTGTTTTATTTGTTAATGAATGAAATAAGTTCTAGGACCAGTGAGATGCCTTAATGAATAAATAAAGGCTCTTGCCTCCCCAACTGACAGCCTGGGTTCAGTCCCCGGACCCCACCTCATGGAAGGCAAGAACTGACTTCCTAAAGTTTTTCTCTGACTTCCACATTCGTGCTGTGGCATTTTTATGCTCATGCACACAGAATTAAATGTAAAATTCCTTGGTTTGGTCATTTGGAATCAGGAGAAAGTAGTGAATGAAGTAAAGAGAAAGGTAGCTGAGGGGAAAGTGGGCATTGACTTGGCCCACAGTATTAATTGTGTGTGTAGGCCAAGGCTCCAGGGTTGTTATGAGCTATATCTCCTGCTGTTAGGGGCAGGCAGCAGTCTGAACAGAGGAGGTAGACAGTCTACACTGTCTCGGGTCTTTGGTTATTTATGCTCCGCTGGGGAGCAATGGAAGGGAACATGTACTTGGAAAGTTGAGCTTTCATTGTGTTCTTTCCTGTTTCATGGCCCTGCTGGCCTTTATTACCATCACCAATCAAAATAGTGCACCATCATTCTCAAATTCTAGCGACTTCTGCTGACCACAGTCTTCCTACCATCCTTGCTTTGAATATGTCGCCCTCATCTTGTACTCTTGAGTTTTTAGTCTCTAATTTGATTGATTGCTTAAATGATTGATTGATTGATTAAGGTACTAGGCAGAAATCATAGGGCCTCGCATATGCTAGGCAAGCTCTCTCCTACAATACTGAGCATCATCATCCCTAGCCCCTCTTGTTTGTTTAGAGACCTTGAACTCAGTGCTAGCCCAGGCAGGCCTCAGCTTGCCACCTTCTGCCTCCTGCTTAATTGAGTTTAGAGGCCCCGAAGCAGTGATTCCTGCTTTTATCATGTAGTGCTTTGTTCTAAATGAATCACTACACTCCGTTTGGTAGACTTGTGATTTTATTTAGATGTCTTTGAACTGGCGGTCATGGGCTGGGGCACAGAAGCTCGCTTGGTAGAGTGTCCTCCTAACACACATGAAGTTCTGGGTTTGATCCCCGGCACCTCTGCCAAAACTGTCCATTTTTCTTTGCTCCTCTGGGTTTCCAGGCAAAGTTCAACTCTCTATTTGGCAACATTGGTCTGGCTACATTCTTTGGAATTTCCATTCTCATTTTACTTAAGTGCAAAGATGCACACCTCTAGACTCCCTTGGAGACTTTGGGAAGGTCAGGTCATTGGTCTTTTTATGTCATCATTTAAAAAAAAAAAAAACCTAGAAAATTCTTGTCCTTGGAAATGTTCAGCTTTTCAGATAAAGATGAAAGCGCTGTCCCCGTGAACCAGTGTGGGAGGTGTTCTGGGTTTAGTGTAAACTAACGGGATTGGCTGCTTTGCCTGCTCGGCTGCTCTGTCCTTGTGCTGGCTTTGTGTACTGTACAAGGTGGGTGAGAAAACAGCTCAGATACCTTACAGACCTGAATCAGGCGGTGGCCATGGTAAGGACTTCCCCAATATTAGAGGTGTTGAAGACCTCTGCTGAAGTCCTCTATATTTTATCTTCTTCTTCATCTTCTTATTTTTATTCTTATTCTTATTTTTTAAGACAGAACTTTACCTTGTAGCAGCCCTGACTAACTTTAAACTTGGGACAGTCCTGCCTCAGCCTCTCAAGTGCTGGCACTGTAGACACAAACCACCACACCTCACCTATTGCTCCAATCTATATTATGGTTCATGAAACCCAAACCTCAAAAATGGTCCAAGGATAATGACCTGCATGACACTAATCGAGGAACACTTTCCATATGTCTTGTGTAATAACTCTAAATAGATAAACTGGGCTATGTGTATAGTTCACATTCTTCCCCCCCTCACTCATCCCTTCCTCTCTGGAAACAGGATTTCACCTAACCCCCACTGGACTCGAACTCACTGTGAGAGTGACAATTGTGCTGAACTCTGGAACTTTGTGTCACGGCCTCTCAGTCAATGTGTTCATGGCATGTGCCAATCTTAGCACCACACAAAAATCAGCCTCATCTAGATTAGATAAAATACTTTTAAAAATGTGAGTCGGAAAAAAAAATGTGAGTCGGTCTGGGCATGGAAATATATGCTCATTAATTATCACAGCACTTGTAAAGTAGAGGGCGGACGGTGAGGTATCAAGTTCAAGGCCTGGGCATTTGAGACCATCTCTCCAAAAAGTGCAGACAAAAGAAAAACCACAATTAGAGAAGATTCTCTGATATCTTTTCTGATTATATAACTTACTGTTACTAAGACAAAAATGCCCACAATTTAAGATTTTATTTTTTTATTTTGTCACATCAATAGCTTTGTGAGCATGGGGATTATATTTTCTTATGCACTTTTCTCTCATTGTAGATGTGGTATAGGCTCATTGCAGAAAAACCCCTAAAAGAAACATCATAAAAAAGTATTAGCTACCAACTAAATGCCTGCCACCAGGAAATAACACTTCCCTCCTAACAATTTGTTTTTGTTTTCCTGCTGTGCACACAGTTCCATGGAGATGGATTGTGCAAAGCTTGGGTCTATATATATATAGGGGCAATATGCATATATATGCATGTTGCTGTGTGTGTTTAGTTTGCTTATTGTTCTTGTTTTAATGTGATCTTAAAGTGTTTTCATTATAGTTCTTTGTGGGGATATGTCATTTGTTAATTATAAGAAATATTCTTTTTTTTTTTTTTTAACTATTTCTCTAGTCTCCTGGGATTTGCACAAAGACTAATGAAATGAAAGAGGTAGATGAAGAACAAGAGAAAGTAAAATATACCCTTTGGTAACTGGGTATGGTAACACACCCTAATCTCAACACTCACTATGGTGAAGCATTTCAAGTTCAGAGTTAGCCTGGGCTATTTAGTCTTATTTAGGGTTTCTGTTGCTGTGAAGAGATTTCATGACCACAGCAACTCTGTTAAAGGAAAACATTTAAATGAGGCTGATTTACAGTTCAGAGGTTTTTTTCCATTGTCATCATAGTAGGAAGCATGGTGGTGTCCAAGCAGATGTGGTGCTGGAGAATGAGCCAAGTGTTCTACATCTGAATCAGCAGGCAGCAGGAAGAGAGAATGACATTGGGCTTGGCTTGAGCTTCTAAAACCTCAAAGCCTACCCACCAGTGACACACTTCCTCCAACAAGGCCACACCTCCTAACAGTGCCATTCCCTATGAGCCTCTTGGGGTCATTTTTATTCATATCATCACACTAAACAAACTAATAAAACATTTGGAAGATAAAGATGAAGAAGCTATTTAAGGGGAAGATTAAAGTGGATAAATGTGTTTTGGTTTAGTGTGGACTGACTAAAATCAGACTTATTAAGGATATTGTAGACTAAATTGGGTGATAGCCCAGTGTGAATTTTGACATAAGGTCTCTATCTCAGATAGGCCTTAAACTTACTTGGTAGCTAAGGATGACCTTGAACTTCTGATCTCTTGTCTTGACTCTATTTGTGAGTGCTGGAATGTCAGGCTTACAAAATCATGTGTGGTTTATGCTGTGCTGAGATCAAATCCCAGGCCTAATATTACCTGAATATTAGGTAAGAGTCCTACCAACTGATGTATATCCACAGCTGCTCCCTATCCCCTCTTACTTTCTGAGATGGAAGCTCAAACTATTAGCCTAGGCTGGTCTCAAACTGGAAGCAAACTTCCTGTTCCAGTTTTCCATATACTAGGATTATTGTCCTGTACCAACATGTCCAGCTTGCAATACCTTATGTAGGTTTTTGCTTTCAAACAAAATGCCTGTGATTGACTTAGCCTGAATAAGGCCTTTCTTCTTAATAGATTACCTGCCATTTTCAGGCTACATGTATACACTGACTTTTTAATTTGACTGGGTCTCTTTATATAGCTCTGGCTAGACCAGGCTAACCCGAGTCACAGCGATCCCCCTGCCTCTGCAAATACACATTGCTATTTTTTTCCCACCCTAAAATTTTGGGTTTTTTTTTCTGATATATTAATTATATAGAGAGAAAACATTGTAGATAATGTGTGGTGGAAACAATTATAGTGTAATGAAGTCTGAGGTTGTATGGACCCGGGTTCTCCCCCAACTCAAGGACTTTCACACACCACTTTATTATAGTTAGAATTTCCTTTGAGCACCAACCAGCTCTCAAATAAAGACATGGAGACTTATTATTAATTATGGATGCTTGGCCTTAGCTTAGGCTTGTCTCAGTAGCTCTTTTAACTTAATTTAACCTGTTTCTATTCTTCTATGTTTTGCCTCATGGCTTTTTACCTTTCTTTAATTCTGTATGTCCTGTTTTCTTGCTTCTTCTGTGTCTGGCTGGCAGGCCCCTGGTGTCTGTCTGTCTGTCTGTCTGTCTGTCTCTCTCTCACCACCCTCCCCCAAGCTTAAATTCCTTCTCCTACTCAATTTCCTTGCTGGGAAGTCCCACCTACACCGCCTCCCTCACCACTGGCCATTTAGCCTTTTTATTAGACCAATCAGGTAGGTGCCTTAGGCAGCAATACATCTTTACGTAATTAAACAAATGCGACACACCTTTGCTTAGTTAAGCAAATATGCAGCAACAATTTACCCTCTTCTTTTAACTAACCTGCCCAACTCCAGGCTGGAGACGGAACAAAGGGCCCTGTTCCCGTTCCACATTTATTACTGAGCTACAGTCCTAGCCTTCAGTTGAGTTTTTAAGGATTAGGTTTCCCGTGTGTACATAAGAATTATAATGCTTACTTGTTTCCTAGACTAGGGATAAAATATAGAAGCTCCCCACAGAGATCCGCCATATGTAGCCATCTAGTAAGCAGTGGTCACATGATTTTTAGTCTCTTTCATGTCATAGCTTCCCGGAAAAAAGCCAAGGGGAAGTGTTTTGTTTTGTTTTTAATAACCACTTTCTACATCCTTTATTTTTTTTTTATTTTTTTTTTAAAACTTTATTTATTTATTATTTATTTGCCTTGGTGTTTGCCTGGAACTGGAACTACAGACAGTTGTTAGCTGCCATGTGGGTGCTGGGAATCGAACCCGGGTCCTCTGGAAGAACAGACGGTACTCTTAACCGCTGAGCCATCTCTCCAGCCCCTCTACATCCTTTATAACAAAGACTGGATTATTCTAGGGGTGGTGTGTGTAGGAGTTTTGGTACTGGTTGGCTCCATAGTTGTTTGGAAATTGTACTTAAGTTACTTTTATGAGTGTTGGATGCCTAATGTACAAATAGAAGTAGTATTTGGCAAGGCATGGTAGCCCAACACCCCAGTGGCTGAGGCGGAGGAGGATTACCTCCAGTTTGAGGTCAGTCTGGGCTGGAGAATGAGACTTTACTAAAAGACCAAAAACAAACAAACAAACAAACAAAACCAAGATATCGAAAGTCACTTGGGAAGGGATAAGAGCTTTGGAAAGGAGTTAAGTACAATGGAGGAAAAGAACCAGAAGTCTCTCCAGGGAGACCCTTGCAGGCCGCGAGCGTTCGACTGGGAGCCTTGGCCTCCCTGTTCCTTGCATTGCTTGCTTTGTCTGGAAGGGTTGGGTTTGTCCTCTGCCACAACCTCTTTCTGTGGGGTCAAAAGGTTCTCTGTGCTGAGTCAGACACTGAGTCAGAGAAACCAAACAATTACCAGACTATCAGGGGCCTTGATGAGTTAGCATAATCTTTCCGAGAGCCATCTTTGGTGAAATTGTGAGTGGAGTTTTGAGATGCTAAACAGCTGTGCCCTGGTTGGTCTCTGGGCTGCTTCTCCCAGCCTACTTGGAAGTTTTTCAGCCTTTGAAAGAATTATTTGGTTCATCCACAAATGACTCTGCTCTTCTCATTTCAGTACTTAGTCCAATGTAGCTTCTGCCTGGGAGGCTCTCTAGAAAAGCAGCTTTCTAGATCTTTTTGGATTGTGGATCTGAGCATGTGTGCAAATCTATGCCTAAAATGCCCATCCGTTGCTGCCCGAGTGGATCATCCCTGAGCATGTGTGCTTTTATTTTATATGTTCCTAATCGCAGGATCATTGTTCCTCATTCTTGATATCTTTCGGGTGACCTGATTCAGCTGTTGGTTTAAAATAGAAAGTTCACGTGAGCCCCAGAGCACTGCAATCGTTTGCTGGATTTTTGCTCCTTTGCTCTTTGTTGTTTTGAAAGCAGGTCTTACTCTGTAGCTCTGGGTGGCCTGCATACATACACAATGGCCAGCAAGCCTCCTGCCTCGGCCTCCCAAGTACTGGGGTGATTACTAGATTATCTAAACACCCACGTTCTTATCTAGTCATTGTCCTCCTTCTCCATCACCTTCTGTCCATCCCCTGAAGCCCATTGGCTGAGCAAAGAGAGCTAATACTTACAGAAGTGAATCTGAAAGATTGAGTCAGTGGGAAAGCCTAGCTATAAGGCATATCACTTCAGGTTACTCAGACTTTATTCAGACTAACCATACTCACATTTTGAAATCTGAGTAACATCAGTCTTATGTGCTAGGAGAACTTGGAAGACAGGATAAGACTCCTCCATTAGCTGTCTCTGCTCTCTCTCACAGAGGCAGTGTCCTCTCCATGAGGATTTTTGAAAGGAGTTTAAAGAAACTTCATGATCTCCACAAAGGCAGTTTTCTTGAGTCCCCTTGGCAACAGCTTCTGTTGATTTTTAATTCCTCAGAGAAGGAAAGGCATTAAGACATGAGCATTAGGCAGCTAAATATGATGCTGTATATAAGGTGCTACATTTAAATGGTTGTCTTGGATTCCTGAAGTACCCATGTACAAATCTGAGTTCTGGGGGAGGAGGGTAAAGGCAGGAGTTAATCCTGTTGAAATGTTTTGTGTCCCTTTTGGGGTGTTGGAGAAAGCCTGAAGCCCTGTGTTTTACACTGGCTGTCACGAGCGTCATCTCATACTGCCCCTGCTGTCTTTTCTGTGTTTCTCCCCATTGCAAAGGCTCTACATTCATCTGGCAGGTAGTCAACAAAGGAGGAATAAGAGCTAGGTCATAGCTACGTGAGGCGACACATGCCTGGAATCTGTATTCAGTGGGCTAGGGCAGGGGGATTGCCTTGAGTGTGGAGTTATCATGGGCTACAGCATGATTCTATCTCAAAGAAAGAAAAAAGGGAAAGACTCATCAATTTTTGTTATTATATATACATATACATGTGTATGTACACACACACACACACACACACACACACACACATATATGGAGAGAGAGAGAAAGAGAGAGAAAGAGAGAATGTATGTGTATGCACATCACATCTGAAAGCCAGGGGAGTTAGTGCTCTTTTTCTACTGAGGGATCCAGGAGTTGGAGCTGGACCAGCTTTACCTGCTGAGCCATCATGGTGTTTTCTATAGCCATGTCTGAACCTGCCAGTCAGCTATAGAAATTATTTCTTTTGCTTTTACTCCTGTGAACTCATTTGTTTAGTGTGTCTTTCTATTGAACCAGCTGTGTTTAAGGGATTTCTTTAGAGAAATGTCATTGACCCACAAACAAGCACGTGCTGACATTTTTCTTTATTTGTTTTAAAACTTCAGGAGCTGAAGCCACTGTTTCTAAAGGAAGTTGGTTGCCACTTTGATGACTTTGTGACCAATCTCATTGAAAAGTCTGCATGTCTGGACAATGGTGGGTGTGCTCTCACAACCTTCTCCATTCTTGAAGAAATGAGAAACAACCACAGAGCCAAGTGAGTATGTACGCTATTGTCTCATTGTAGACATCTACTCCATCACAGCCCTGCGATCAGAATGTGGAGTGCAGAGAAATTGACCCAGGTCACACTGTGTCATCACTGTTACACTGTATTTTATTTTCTGAGTCCCATTCTCTCTATGTTGCCTTGGCTACCCTGGATCCCTGTGAATCAGGCTGGCCTCAGATTCACAGAGATCTACCTACTTCTGCCTCCTGAGTACTGGGATTAAAGATTTTGTTCCTTCCTATTATGAGTTCCATTCATTTTATTTATTATCATAGCTTTAAATTTGTTTTGTTTTATTTTTATTTTTGAGACAGGATTTCTCTGTGTTACAGCCCTGGAAGTCCTGGAACTCACTTTATAGACCAGGCCGGCCTTGAACTCACAGAGATCCACCTGTCTCTGCCTCCTAAGTACTGGGATTAAAAGTGTGTGCCACCACAGTGACCTAGCTAAAGTAATTTATTTTTTTAACATTCATTTATTTTGTATGCATGTGTATGTGGGGACATGCAGTGTACAGTGTACACGTAGGGTCAGAGGACCACGTGGATCCCAGATTGAGTGAAGGTTGTCAGGTTTGGAAGCCACTGGGTTTTATCATGTGTTTATATAACCTTAAACCAAGGCCTCATTGTGAGGTAGATACTACACCTCTCTGCATGTTATAGGTTAGTGCAGTTATCCAAGATCCCACAGCGGGGACTTCACCCCAAGTCTGGCTCCACATAATGATGTTGAACTCTGTTTGGCACGTGCTTGTAATAAAGTACCCTGTGTTTTGAGGAGAAGGTATCAATAGTTAATACGTACTAATTTGCCATTCTGGGCTTTCTGCCAGTCTCTCCAAGAGAGTGGTTTTGAGAATCAATAGCCAACAGCAATGCCCTAAGTAAGATGGTGTGTAGAGCACCAAAATGTCAGTTTTATTACCCCAAAGCATCTGATTTATGATCAGGAGGCTGATGAAAGTTGTTGCAAGTTCTTTGACCTTGGGAAGTGTTCCGTAAACATCAGGACCAAAGATGCTGCCGGGCCTGAGTTTAGTCCTTGGCTCAACCTAGTGAAGAGAGAGAAGTGAGCCTGCCCTGCAGGCTGTCCTCCGATCTCTATGTCCTCGTGCGTGCCTCTCTCCCCCAAATAAGTCACATCAATAGCAGCATACAGTGTGCATCGCCTCCCATCTCTCAGGATGTGTGGTACGAGGCCTGCCTTTCCATGGGGCTAGAAATGGAAACTCCAGTGCTCCAGTTAGATATTTGATGTGGCTCCTACCTAAATAGGTGTGCATGCGCCCACTTCACAGAGCTGTCAGGAGTGCTGAGACAACACGCATAGTACTGGAGTCAGGATGTTAGCTAGCACACTTGCTGAGACGCACCCTCTAGCTCCTGGAATTAAGCTTCTTATCAAACTTCTGCTCCCTGTGTTATGTAATTTTTTTCTCTTTTCCAGAGACCTGAGAGCACCTCCAGAGCAAGGGAAGATTTTTATTGCAAGGCGGTCTCTTTTAGAGTGAGTGGTTTTTGCTTTTGTTAATTATCAGTTTAACTCAGGAAGGAAAAAACTGTCCTGGCTTATAGAATCTCCTGCCTGTCTATGTAGTATGTTTCAAGTCCATATAAATCATGAACTTTGATATTTTTGTGTTCCTTCTCATTCACCTTCTAGTTCTCTTTCTGGCTTCTTTGGAAAAGTTAGACATTAAAACCAGCTATCTGTCCTTTGACAAATTCTTTGAAGTTGTGCCACAGAGAATTGCTTATCCAGAGAGTTAGAGCAGAAGTGGTCTATTTGGGGAGAATTAGGGAATTGCTGTAAAGGAGAACATTCAGTTGGGTGGCTTACATTTTTAGAGCAGGATAGCGGCATGCAGGCAGAAGAAGTAGCCAGGTGTCCTACATCTTATGTTGCAGGCAACAGGAAGTGAATTTAGACACTGAGTGTGACTTGAGGCTATATGGGGCTTCAAAGCCCGCCTCCAGAGATACACTTCCTCCAGTAAGGCATACCCACTCCAGTAAAGCCACGCCTCCTGATGATGGTCCCTGAGGGCCATTTTCTTTCAAATCACCACAGCTGCCTTTTTAATATGTGTGTTTCCACCTCATTTTCCCAAGATTCCTAGTAGTTTTCTCCAAGTTACTTTTAAAAAAATCCATGATTATCTGATCTCATTAAAATTGCATGCTGTGAATGTATTGTGCTGTCTCAATTTATGAATCGTAAACAAAAGGTACACCGTGGGTAGGAGATAGTTGTTTCTTCTTTCCTGTTAGTCATTTATACGTCACCTACTTAGGTATTCTTTGGGATATTGATGAAATTTACCTGCATTAGGAGAGAGAGCATCGGGTTGGTGAAAATTACATAAGGTGCTACAATGTGCCTTCCTTTAAAAATGAACCTTGTTTTATCAAACCTTATAAGCTAGTTTGGTGTGTAGTTCTTACCTTTAATGAGAAGGGCAGAAATTTCTACATTTTGTTCATGTTGTACTTTAATGTTCCAGTTTCAAGAGAATGATCTTTTAAAATTTGCAATCTGGAGAAAAATGCAGGCTTTTCACAAAGAAAGAAGAGTCATCATTTAGACATTTTAACGTAAGAACTGCATTATTGAAAAACTAACAAAATGAATGGAGCTCTAGCTCAGTGGTAGGTGCTCACCTGGGCATGCATGAAGTCCAGCATTCAGTTCTCATTAACAAGGGAGGTGGGGGGAAGCAAAAGACAAGAGCAGAGAAAAATCATTAATTAAGATGTACTTGAACTTTAAGAAATACGAATTTTGAAGATTTTTTATACAGAGGCTTAAGAAGGTTTTAGATCCCTCAAAGTTGTTTAGAAGGCTGCACACACTCCTCAAAGCCAAGGCTAAAACACTTGTTTCAGTTGGATACAGAAAATGCTGACCAAGGAAGATCACAGTCATGAGAAGGTCGTTCTGTTAAAAGGTAGTCGTCGTCGTTGGTCAGTCTGAAGGACTGTAAGCCAGCAGGAAGTAGCAGGCGCTGGCAGTGGTTAGGGGTTAAGTTGGTGGGCAGTCACCGCTATCATAGGCAATAAAGAATCACAGACTTAAGTGGTTTTTAAGAGTAGGCTTTCTGGAGGGCTTGGGATAGCGCTCTATTTCTTCTTAGCGGTGACTTGCCTTTGCCCTCTCAGTAAACAGCTGTCGGTGGGTTTTCTAGATGCAGACTGCCCCTCTAAGGTAGCCCTGCTGTTTTCTGTGAGTCAGTGTCCTATTTTGGAAAGAAACTTTAAGACTCCATTATTTTTTTACCTTGATTGCATCATTTAATTTCTACATATTTCAGTTTTAATACTACATTTTTTTTCAGCTTTAAAAAGAGATTTCTCAAAGAGTAGATTAAACATCTTATAAACTGTTTTAAAAAGTGTCTTCATTATGTGGCAGTTTATAATTAAATATAGATAATTGGCTTATGATTTGCCTGTCCTCCATTTGCAGCGAGCTGTTTGAAGTGGACCACATCAGAACAATTTACCACATGTTCATCGCGATCCTCATCCTCTTTATCCTCAGCACACTGGTGGTAGACTACATTGATGAGGGAAGGTAAGGCATCTGGGTAGTTAAATCGGGAAAGTTGACTGTTCTCATTGGCTTCAAAAAATTCCAAGACAGCTGAGTTGATGAGTTTCTGCTCTCCTAAAAGTATAAGAAAAAATTTTCACTACTCATTATCATCATTGTTATTATTAGAGAAAGTAGTCCAGCTAGGCTTACTACACAGCCAAAGGTGACCTTGAACATCTGATCCTCCTTCCCCACCTCCCAAGTGTCCTGAGGACCAGGTCTGCACTTCTGTTCAGCAGTACTGGAGAGCACTCAACAACTGAGCTGTACCCACCAGTCTTTTAAAGTGCTCACTCTCTCTCTCTCTCTCTCTCTCTCTCTCTCTCTCTCTCTCTCTCTCTCTCTCTCGTCTGTGCAGGTATAGCGTTCACTGAGTTTATTTTCCCCATGTGGCAACTGCCCACCTCTCTGCTCCCTCCCCTTTCCTCCTCCTCCCTCCCTCCTCCCCCTCCCTCCCCCTTCCTCCTCCCCCTCCCTCCTCCTCCCTCCTCCTCCTCCCTCCTCTTAGCCCCTTTGTTCCCCATTTGCTTCTACTTTCATATCATCTGTAAATACATGACCTCATGTGTCTGTGCGGTCTAGAACCCACAGATGATAGAAAACATGTAATATAAATAATCTTGCTGAGGTTGACATAATTCCCTAAGTAAGATTATGTCCAGTTGTACTTATTTTCCTGTGATACAACTTCATTCTTTGAGGAAAAAAAAGTTGAAAGCTCTCTCTCTCTCTCTCTCTGTGTGTGTGTGTGTGTGTGTGTGTGTGTGTGTGTGTGTGTGTGTAGGGGAACAGAAGAGAGAGAATTTTAAGTTCTACGAATTCATTGTATATCAAAGGTTTACTTCTTTTTCCTTTTCTCCCCTACAGGCTGGTGCTTGAGTTCAGCCTCCTGTCCTATGCTTTTGGCAAACTTCCTACTGTTATTTGGACATGGTGGGGCATGTTCCTGTCGACACTTGCAATCCCCTATTTTTTGTTTCAACGTTGGGCCCATGGCTACAGCAAGAGTTCTCATCCACTGGTCTATTCTCTTGTCCATGGCTTTTTCTTCTTAGCCTTTCAGCTTGGAATTCTAGGTTTTGTACCAACATATATTGTGCTAGTGTATACACTGCCTCCCGCCTCCCGGTTCATTGTTATACTTGAACAGGTAAGGATTTCAGTGTTCCTGGGAATGGTGCTTAGTTAAATGATAACAAGAATGATCTAATACTGGTGCTGTTATCAACTGACAATAACGCTGGATGTATGTTCATCTGTATCTCAATCCATTATCTGTGAAACTGAAGGGTTTTAGTCAGGGGCTCATGTTTATCAAGTTAAGTTCTAATTTCCTGCCTCCTACTCCCAAATCCTGGGATTGCAGGTATGCCACTATTCTGGCTTTAAAATTGAAGTGTTTAACTGGGTTATATCATTAAAAAAAAATTCATTCTACTTCAGTTCATTTATCTGCATCTGAAATTAATTGTATTGAACTATTTTTGAAAAATGTTTTGAAATATTTTTTTGTAAAAGTCATTTAGATTATATGTTTGCAGTTGAAAAACTCCACTTTGGAAGTACAGAACTCACCATGTCCTCATGTTGAAATGAGATGAAAGATACATTTAATTTGTTTAATTTGTGTGTGTGGGTGTTTCTGTTGACTAATTCAGGACACTTACTTTGAACATTTTCTTTTCAGTGCTTTGGAGAATGTTAGATTGGAGCTCCACCTCTGAGCTACATTCAGCCTTTCCTTGAACAGATTTTTAACTTCTCAATTAAAAAAAAAAAAAGTCTATTGCCAGTTAGATGCAAATAATTAAAGTGATTGCATGTCCTTCTTTGGAAGGTTTTTCCCATATGTTTTGTGTGAATATTACCCAGTGAAGTTCTGGAGTTACTCACAGGAGACAAGACGCCAACAGGACATTCATATCCCCTCTCCTTTGGCAGATTCGTTTGGTAATGAAGGCTCACTCGTTTGTCAGAGAGAACGTGCCGAGAGTACTGAATGCAGCCAAGGAGAAATCAAGTATGTAACTGTCACCTTAAAGGATTATTGAGGGGCTAGTCCATCCTTTTGCATGTTGCGATGACATTGTATTCTGCAGAGAGCATATTTCATTCTAAGTGCATGGGATATATATTGATTTGGAAGACTCATCATTTCCTGACTATTCTGTTATGTCCTTTTATCTACAATGCAAAAATTTATTTTTAGACTTCTGTAACTTAGCATTCATGGAATAGCCTCATTCCACCCGTGTCTGCTTACTTTGCAAATTGTAACTTCCCACTCTAGAATTTTTATATAGTCTCTATAATGGCTTAGAGAGATGGACAGTACTGGGTTATTGCATGAGTAATAAGTTCTTAGACAAGGAAGAAAAACAGGAGCCAGGAGGTCATGCTGTTCTCCCCAGTTGTCCGTCCGCCCTCCACCCTCCAACCCCCCCCCTCCAGGGTTTCTCTGTGTAGTGCTGCCTGGGATTGAAAGCAAAGCGTGGGCCACCAGCTGCCCAGCCAGCCCTGTTCCTGTTCTGGCTTCCTTTTTTGTCCCTTATGGTTTGCTATGAGAAGTCAAAGATCTTGTAATCCAGTAGTTTTCCTTTTTTAGGCACAGTTCCAGTGCCCACCGTCAACCAGTACCTGTACTTCCTGTTTGCTCCTACACTTATTTACCGTGACAGCTATCCGAGGTAACCTTGAAAGGGGGAGGAAATGCGTGGGGCACCAGAGGTGCTCCAAGTGAGGGGATAGCTTTGGAGGAGGGTAGTTCATACAGCCTACAGAGAGAATTGAGTGCTTGGTCATTCTATAGGCCCGTTCTAATTAATAGCTCTTGATAGAGCTACATAATTTTGTTACGGTTTTGGTGTTAAATTTTTGGTGGTTGGGGGTGGAGATCAGAGTCAAGGCTTCCTGGCATGCTAAGTACACACAGTTCTGTTAAGTTATTCCTCTGCCCATAACAAGGTTTTCTTTTTGTTGTTATGTTATTTACATTGTAGATAAAAGAACAAAACAGAAACAGGTCATTGCTTGTTTTAGAGAACCTATTTTTCTGCTTTTCAGGACTCCTACTGTAAGGTGGGGCTATGTTGCTATGCAGTTTTTACAGGTAATTTTTAAGCAACTGCTTAACATATTATTGATTGGTACATTTTATTTTATGAAGTTATTTATTTATTAACAAATGAAGTTCTTTTAAAAATACATAATTTAAATTTATTTATTTTCATGTTTATTGGTGTTTTGCCTGCACATATGTTTGTGTGAAGGTGTTAGAAGCTCTGGAACTGGAGTTACAGACTGGTGTGAGCTGCCAAGTGGATGCCGGGGATTAAATGAGAGTCCTCTGGTAGAGCAGCCAGTGCTTGTAACTGCTGAGCTCTGTCTCCAGCCCCATAAACCTTTTGAGACAGGATTTCTCTATTATGTAGCTCTGGCTGGCCTCGAACTCACAGGGATCCACCTGCCTCTGCTTCCCAAGTGCTGGGTTAAAGGCATGTGTCATTATGGCTATCCCCCTTTAAAAATCTGTTAATTTAAGTTGAGCCTGTGGTGGTGATTTTCACCTTTGGCAAAGGTAGGAGGGTCTGAATCTAGTGTCAACCAGGAATGTAGTGAGACCACGCCTCAAAATAATAAAATTGGTAAAATATGTCAGTAAGTAGCTCAAGAATGCTTTCTGTCCAGACTTTGGTCTTTTAAGCTACCCTGGTGCAGTTGATTGCATGCTTTCCTGGGTCAAAGGTTGTTTTCTTCATTAAGGAAGAGTATTTAAATTAAAGTAATCAATCCTGTTTGGTTATTTCAGTAAGAACCTAGATTGATTTTCTTTACTTTTTCAGGATGAGGTTTTATGTATGGGGGTTTGCTTTGAAAACCCTCCATTTCTTCCTCACTCATTTTAAGAATCATAAATCCCAGAAATTCCTATTTTAAATTCTGTTTAAGTCAAATACTCAGCATAAAATGAGTTCTCTTTATTCCAGCCTTCAAGACTGGTTATTTAGTAATCTTCTAAAAATGCCCTTTGGGCCAGGTGTGGTGACATGTATCTATAAATCTCAGTACTCAAGATGCTGAGGTAGGAGGATTGTTGAGCTTGAAGCCAGCCTGAGCTACACAGCAAAATGTGATCGTAAAAAAAAAAAAAAAAAAAAAAAAAAAAAAAGTTATTTAGTAAATGATTAGGAAAAATCATGGTAGAAGCAAAGCTTCGGTAATCGCTGAAGGAGTGGGGCCATCCTATGTACTGGGGTTAAGTGAAATGCATGTAAACATTAGTCACATTTTTTTTTTTTTTTTTTTTTTTTTGGTGGGAGACATGTCCTCTCTGGTTCTTGTAAAGCTGCCACTATTTTCTCTGCTATGTTTCAGGTTTTTGGTTGCCTGTTTTATGTATACTACATCTTTGAGAGACTCTGTGCTCCACTGTTCCGGAATATCAAACAGGAGCCCTTCAGTGCTCGTGTTCTGGTCCTGTGTGTATTTAACTCCATCTTGCCAGGTAAGCTGGACGCTCACTAATTTGTCCACCCGTATATGCAGTCAGGAGGGAGGCAGGAAGCTGCTCCCACTGGGCTCCTTCAGTCCCCTTCTCTCTCCTGACCTGACCTTGGCTGTGCGTGCGCGCACCCACCCACCACTTCTTGGTCTGCTCCAGAGTGAAACGTCCATCAGTTTCACTTCTAACTTAGGTTTACTTCCTCCAGCAGCACAATGTCCACATTTAGGTGTGTCTCTCTTTTCTTATTAGGTTCTCTATAATCTCTAATCTCACCAGGCCATCAAACACCCATAGTTACAATCACTGGTAACCTCCTGGGTAGACTGGATAGATGGTCTAGCTGCTTCCAGAGTGACCTCTAGGAGACACAGGATGCTCTGGCCGCATTTTGAAGTCTCAATTTACCATGGTTTCTATCTTTCCTGCTTTCACCATACCTTGTCTCTCATTTCATTCAGTCTATTAGAAAATAATAACACACAAGTGCCTACTGTGTGCCAGTGCTGAGGACTCAGCTATGGACGACGCAGACACAATGTGTGTTTCAAGGCCTGTACTTCAGGGCTTCTTCGCCTTAACCTTCTTGTCTCTACCCACTGCTGATACCACCATCTCCCTTTCCTGTCTTTCATGTGTTCCTGTAACACGGATAGCCCCCACCCCACCTTAACTCACTTGGCTGCAGATTTCTTGAGATTAAGGATTATTATTATATACATATATATATTTTAAATTTCATGTTCATTGATGTTTGCCATTGGTACTAGTCCCCTGGAACTGTACAGACAGTTGTGAGCTGTGATATGGGTTCTGGGAACTGAACCCAGGTCCTCCTAAAGAGCTGCCAGTGTTCTTAGCTGTTGAGCCATCTCTCCAGCCCATAAGGATCATACCTTACAATTATTTATTTATTTTTATTTTATGTGTATTAGTGTTTGCCTGAATGTATGTGCACCATGTACTTTCAGTGGCCTTAGTGGCTAGAAGAGGTTGTCCAGATCCCTTGGGATTGGAGTCAGAGACTGTAGTTAGCTACCACATGGGTGCTGGGACCTCTGGAAGAGCAGCCTATACCCTTAGCCACTGCAATCTTTTCAGTTCCAAGGATCATATTTTAAAACCACTTTTAGTTTATCCTATATTGTCCAGCAAACACTGTATGAATTTTTTTTTTTGAACAAGTGAATGAAACAGGTGGGCATTCAATGAGTCTTACAGTATAATGTGAAAGTGCTATATAAATAAACTGCTGTGTGGGCTTTCTTTTTCATGTTAGAGATGACATTTAGTATTGGGCATTGGAAAATATGCTGGAGAATTAAAAAAAAAAATACTGTCTAGAGGAAAGTAGTGGGAAGGTTTTTGGACAGAAGGACAGATAGAAAGGCCTGGGGTAACTTGGAATGACATAAGTCCTGTTGTGGGTGGTATTTGCAGCACCCAGGGAGAGTGAGAAGATCTTGGGTACCAAGTTCAGCTGTATGTTCAGGCATTTCTTTAAACAGGCCACAATCATCTATTTTCTGTTAAAATTACATAAAAATACAGTATTACTTTTTAAAAGTAAAAACAAACAACAACAAAACCCCTAGCTTTTCAAGGTGTACTGTATCACCTCTGGAATGAGTGAGCTAGAATATCAGCAGGCTTTGCAGCTAAAGTGTGTTGTCCATGATGGCTGGCCCTGTGATAGGCTGGTGTGTTGTCCATGATGGCTGGCCCTGTGATAGGCTGGTGTGTTGTCCATGATGGCTGGCCCTGTGATAGGCTGGTGTGTTGTCCATGATGGCTGGCCCTGTGATAGGCTGGTGTGTTGTCCATGATGGCTGGCCCTGTGATAGGCTGGTGTGTTGTCCATGATGGCTGGCCCTGTGATAGGCTGGTGTGTTGACAATGATGGCTGGCCCTGTGATAGGCTGGTGTGTTGTCCATGATGGCTGGCTCTATGAGCTGCTTGGAAAGCCTCTTCAGATTGTTGCTTTTGTTTGCAGGTGTGCTGATGCTGTTCCTCTCGTTTTTTGCCTTTTTGCACTGCTGGCTCAATGCCTTTGCTGAGATGTTACGCTTTGGTGACAGGATGTTTTATAAGGTATTGTATACTTGCTCTCTTCTTTTTACTTTATTCTTTCTTTCTAATAATTATATATGTGTGTGTATATATATATATATATATATATATATATATATATATATATATATTTGAACAGGATTTATCTGTGTAGTTGTACTGGAACTCAGTATGTAGACCAGGCTGGTCTTGAACTCACAGAGATCTGCCTACCTCTGCCTCTCAAGTATTGGGATTAAAAGCATGTGCCACCATGCCTAACATTTTTAATCAGTTAAAAAAAAAAAAAAGGAAATTATTGGGGTGAGCATAGGGGCACACATGTACCACAAATGCATGTGTTCAGGAGGTGGTAGTGAGACCTGGCAGTGAGCAGGCAAACAGGCTGACCTCCTGAGCTATGTTGCCTGCCCTCACATTTTGTTATATTTCCATATTGATAAATATTGGGTTTTGTTGACTAGTTTTACCAGCTTTTTGACACAAATACCAAGAGATGTTTTTTTTTTCTCCTAGTTCTACCAGTGTTAAATCTGAAATGCTGATACAAGTATAGTTATGATAACCTCCTGGCGCCTCTTCCCTTTAGATAGCAAATACTCGTAAATGCAGCCTCAGGAAGCTGAGGCAAGAGGATTTCCATGAGTTCCTAGCCAGCCTGGAACTTTACTATAATAGAGTAAAATTGTGTCTTGGCCTTTTTTCTTCCCACCCCCACAAAGATCATATAGGTTGCTGGATCCTGTGAGGTACTGGTGAATGTGATGGGAAGCGTTTATCAGAGGGCATTATGCTGACTCCTCACTGTTCATTTCTTACTGGCTGCTGGATTTTATAAAGTGGCCTCAGCAGATTAGTCCATTTAAGACTAGTGAGGAGTTCCCAAGGGAAATAACTTCCTTCATTTTCAGAGGTGTTATTTCTGCTTCAAGTGACATTCTTAGACTTCTAAAGCTGGCCTTGTCAAGTTTTATTTATTATTTGATTTCATCACCCTCTTTTCTCAAGACAGTAAATGTGGATGGCAGATTTTAGATGTCTGATTCTATTAGTCTCCCCTTCATATTGGGAACAAGAAACACAAAAGGGACTTTGGAATCTCCATCTCACCCCTTCATAATTAGATGTTGTTATCAGGTCTCAAGCAGCCTGTTCCCGCCCATGTGTACTCAGTTCTCTGGTGTTTAACAAGGTGGACAGGAAGTTTGCTGACAGCTGGGGAGGCAAATGTTAGATGTAAATGGTTGCGTGTTCAGTATCCTCTTTCATAACTTACTTGATAATGAGTAAAATGCACTCTGAGCCTTAACCTATGTATAGCACTAACATTCATCATTATTGACTACTAACTACTCAAATGCCGCTTGAGATTTCTTGCATCAGTGTGTGGATGAACAGTTTTATCATAATGTCCTTCAGGCTTTCTGTCAGGCATGTGTGCTCTTTGGAAATGGCCAGAGCTTTGCTGTGTGTGTGTGATTTTGTAACTTTCCTTTTCTTCCAGGACTGGTGGAACTCTACCTCATACTCCAACTATTACAGGACCTGGAATGTGGTGGTCCATGACTGGCTCTACTACTATGCTTACAAGGACCTCCTCTGGGTAAACAGCACCACCTAGTTGATGTTATGTAAGACATGGGGATTCTGAAGGGCCTGGACAGGTGCCTCAGTGGTTAAGAGTGAGTGCTTGCTGTTCATGTAGGAAACCTGGGTTCGGTTCTCAGACCTCACACTGGGCAGCTCACAACCACATCTAACTGCACTTCCAGGGGATTGGATAACCTCCTCTGGCCTCTGCATGTACCTGCATGCATGTGGCCCACCCATATACACGTAAAAATATAAAAAAATTATCCTTTACAAAAAAAGTCCAGCATAGTGACACACATCTCCCAACACTTGGGAGGCAGAGGTGGGTGGATCTCTAAGTTCGAGGCCAGTCTGGTTTATATCCTAAGCTTGGGAGCAGCCCACCAGAGCTATACAGTAAGACCCTGTCTCAAAAAAAGCAAAAGTCGAAAAGCTAGCCAAACAAACATGAAAAAAAAAAATGGGGATTTTTAAAAATAGTGTTGCACAGCTGGAAAAAGTTGTTTAATTGCCTGTGAAGGTGTTGCAATTTCTTCTCCATATTCTTAGACGTTTTACATCTAAGAACCTGTATGCTGTGAATGGTACTGAGCATGAAAACCATTATGTACATTACTAGGACAATATCATGCCTTTCTCTGGACTTCAGTGTCTGGTTACAAAGTACAATTCTTAGAGGTCTGTGGAGGAACTGAAGTGTTCCACCTCCTCGCCCACAAATAATCTCCCTCTAGCTCTCCCCCAGTCCTCCTCACCCTCCAATGGCACCCTCTCACACACCTTTTCTCCCTTTGTAGACCAAGCAGGCCTGGAATTTACAGATATCCCCTTGCCTCCGCCCACCACACCCACTTTCATTTGGATTTGTTTCCTTGTTAAAAGGAGAGAGCTACTTGATTTACATCTCTTCAACCAGAGACTAGGTTACGTGAGCCATGCTTTGGAGCATAATATATTTAGAGTAACTAAGTATAGCCTGTACTTCTGGTTAACACTGGTGTCTTGAAGCAGTTTTCATTGTTAACCAAGAGTGTCATCTGCCTCAGTGACTTGTGACATCCTGAGGAAACAGGCCTGTGACTGAGTTCTCTCACTCACATTGACTTCCCATGTGGGCCTCTGAGGCAAGTCTCTTGCTTTTTAATCTTGGTTCTGGAAGGGTGCCTGCCCTGTGTTCTAGACAGTGTCCCTTTGATGATTGAAATTTGAGCCTGGCGTGGTCAAGTGAGCACCCTGGAAGGCGGAGGCCAAGTTCAAGACTAGACTGCAGTACATTCTACGACTTTTCCAAATAGCACCAAAACCTGGAAATCAAGCCCACAGCACATGAGCCGTTAGGCCGCACACTTCATATCCAAACTAGAGCATTGAGCATGCTTTTATAGATATTTTCATAGATCTGGATTAACCTAAGGAGTAGGCTGGGGAAGTCAAATATAACTAAGCAGGCACCTTTCCCATGTGGTCATCATGTCTCCTGGGCCATGCTTACTATTCTTTTTGAGCTACTAACTCTCTGATCTTTTCTTTGTTCCTTAGTTCTTCACCAAGAGGTTCAAATCTGCCGCCATGTTGGCTGTGTTTGCTATGTCCGCTGTGGTGCACGAATACGCCCTGGCCGTCTGCCTGAGTTACTTCTACCCAGTGCTCTTCGTGCTCTTCATGTGCTTTGGAAGTGAGTGCCTTGCCTGCCCTGGGGACTGGCTGTCACACTAAGGGACAAAGAACCGGGACAGAACCTATGAAGTCATTCAGAAAAGCGAGATGCTAATGCCATCTCAAGGCAGTTGGTTTAGCAGGTGGTCAGAGTACTGACATTGGATAATTATGTACAGTTGTGTCAACGGGTGTTTCCACACAGGAAGGAGCATGTGAACTAGGTAGCCTCTTGGGGACAAACCATAAAAACTGTCACTAATGCAACTCCTGAAAACAGGTTCATGTTTGAGTATGTGGAGAGGAACCCATAAGAATAACTCAGTGAAAAGTATTTTCACTTGTTCTGAATACTGTTGTTTTCCTTCTAACTAGGACTTATAAATTTCAATAGTTGAGCATCATTTATTTGTAGAGTAAGTGAGTAGGGGTAAAAGATGCTTATGGATAGCCAATCTCACTGCTGGGACTCAGCCACCACCTGGAGCTGAGCCCCCACCCCTGTTGAACTATGTTTTGATAACTGTATTTTTGTTCTCTTTCTAATTTTAGTGGTTTTTAACTTCATTGTCAACGACAGCCGGAAAAGGCCAATCTGGAACATCATGGTATGGGCCTCTCTTTTCCTGGGCAATGGAGTCATTCTGTGTTTTTATTCTCAAGAATGGTATGCCCGCCAGCACTGTCCTCTGAAGAATGTGAGTTGCTAGTCCAGCTTGGGTATCATCTCGGATGTAAGGGGTGGTGTTACGGAGAGTACTGTAGTAGTGGAAAGTGTGAGTAAGGCTGATTGAAAGGAGGGAGCTAGGACGTGAACATCAGCTCCTTCCCAGTCCGACTGCGTTCTCCTGAGCTGCTCATCCTTCACACTTCTTCTTCAGCTCTTTTGGTTCTTCATTTTCTCTTTTCTTTATCTTGCTGTGGCTTTGTATCTTCAGGGTTTTTCCAACAGCACATATATTTCATCCTCTGAAACAGACTATTTTTTACCTCTGTCCCCCCAAAAGCAATACGCTTTTCTTAAAAACGTCAGATAACGCTGCTGTCTGAGGCTGCATTTCCCTTGTTTTTTCTTGTTTGTCCCCCGTGGTTATGTTCACGTTTTATTTGCTCTCGGCTGCTTTTTGTTTTTTTAACCTGTAGATGGGTAACTCCAATTTGTATGTGGCTGAGATTTCCTCTTGGCAGATGTTTCCTGGGTATTTCTTACAGGAATCGTAGCTGAGTTTAGCCGTCCACAGCCGCATTAAGCATCTTTCTGTACGCACATGCTATCTTTTGTCACATCAAGCCAAGTCTCCCTCCTGTCTCCTGTCTGAGGTCTTCTGTGCATCCGATGCTCTGGAGTCTGGTCATGCTGCTCTTTATACTCAGGTCCCACATGTCAGAATTTAGTCCCCTGAAGAGATCCAGTTTGGATGCTGCATTTACAGTGGAAGCTTCTTGAATTCTTGTGTCATCTGTCCTGATTTGGAGCTTCCAAAGTACTTCATACTGAAGTGGATCACTAACTTAAAACCTTGTATTCTAGTTGAATACACGTGCTTTACATTCTATTCCTACTGCTGTTTAGATTTTAGGCTAAATCTAATAATTTTTTTTTTTATTCTTTGGGGAATCCTCCACCCAGCTCCCAAACAAATACATATGCAGGCTTATTTCTTATAAATATCCCTGGCCTTAGCTTGGCTTATCTCTAGCCAGCTTTTCTTAAATGATCCCATCCACCGTTTGCCTCTGGACTTTTTTCTTTTCTTTTATAATCTTACTTTTAGTCCTGCTCTGTGGCTGGTCTCTTCTCTTCTCACTCCTTGCTCGCCTGCTTCAGATCTCTCCTATTTATTCTCTCTTCCTGCCAGCCCCGCCCATCCTTTCTCCTGCCTTGGTTCAGCTCTTTATTATACCAATCAAGTGTTTAGACCGGCAAAGTAACACAGCTTCAAATAGTCAAACAAATGCAGCGTAAAAGAATGCAACACATCTTTGCATCATTAAAACAAATATTCCAAAGGATAAACAAATGTAACACCTTAAAATAATATTCCACAACAACTGAATTTTGCTTAAAGTTTCAAAATGTAAGAGACAAAGTGCCTATTTACCATTTGATCTATGGTTCATGCAGCTGAAAAAATTTACTGAACGTAGGAAACTCTGTGAAGTTTCTTAATTGAATTAATTGGTGTTATTGGTAGAAACTATCTCAACATCTTTTGAAAAAGAGAGTTTCTCAAACCTCCACGATGTGTGAAATGCTGGGGGCTCTTTAAGGAAGTATTCTTTTTTTTTTTAAACTTTATTTATTTATTTATTTGCCTTGGTGTTTGCCTGGAACTGGAACTACAGACAGTTGTTAGCTGCCATGTGGGTGCTGGGAATCGAACCCGGGTCCTCTGGAAGAGCAGACGGTGCTCTTAACCACTGAGCCATCTCTCCAACCCCTAAGGAAGTATTCTATATAACATCCAGCTGCTGCCTACCCCATGCCTAATTCACATATACCGTGGTCATAAATAAACCTTTCTTCTGTCATTTCTCCCATCATAGCCCACATTTCTGGATTATGTCCGCCCACGTTCCTGGACTTGCCGGTATGTGTTTTAGAAAGCTGGGCTCTGCCTTCTTTCTTGCCAATGAAGAATGGATATTCTTCCTGATTCCGAGCCAGCCATCTTCAGCAGTTACTGAACACACCTATGCCACATTGTTTGGATCACTCCAGCCTTTCCAGATGGCTCACCTGAAGCTGGGATTGGTTCACTTAAGGATTTATTTTATTATTATTATTTTTGGTTTTGTTTCCTTTTGGGGTGAAAGGAGACAAATGGCTGAGATATTGGCAGATTTTTACAGGGTTATCTCAGCTCCACCCTTGGTAGTTTTATCTATTTGTTTCCTTGATTCTGTCCAACCAGAGACTAAACATATCTTGGCTGTGAATTAGTCAAAATCACTTAGGGAGAAATCATCCCAGTGTGTCTGGCTTAGAAGTTTTCATACACGTTGTTAGGAGGTAAGCTAGTTAACGGTGCAAAGAGGAGAAATGAATGATGTCGTTTCTAGTAGAAAGAGAGAAAATGCCTCTCCCCCGAAGATAATCTTGATATGCTTTCTGCTCATATCTGTTTTGCTTTGCCTCTGTGCTGGGAATAGAATCCATGGCTTTGCCCAGCGACAGCACACTGGGCCACGCCCCCAGTCCCCTTATGTCATATTTTTCTGAATGTCTGGTCTACTTGGTTTCTTGTTTGTTTTTTCCTGTATAAGTTTTGATTTTTTTTAATTAGCATTCTTTCACCTTGAACTCAATACTAGTACAACTTCAAGGGCCAGAAGTATGAAGGGAAAAATACATTTTCTTTTGAAACTTCAAAAGTCGTTTTAAAACAGAGCTGTCCGTGTATTTTAATTATGCTATCAGAAGTTCTGTAGAAGATTTTATTGTTGTTGGTTTGTTTTTTTTTTAGAGGCAGGGTCTTGCTATGTAGCCCAGGCTGTGTAGCCTGGTTGGCCTTGAACCCCTGACCTCCTTCCTGTCTCTGTCTTTCATGGTGTTACAGAAGATACACGCCATGCCTGGCCAAGACTTTTAACTTTTAAGTTACTTAGGAGTATTCTTTGGTACAGTTGCTTTATCATCTAACAATTAGTGACTTCCCTTGTTATAGACTAGTGAGTCCATAATGGAAGTATTAGTCTCTCTATTAATACTAAATGGCTACTAAGGATCCAGAAGCCGGCTTCTGAGCTGCTGCCCCGCCGTTATATTTTATCAGTATATTTTTAGATGAAATAAATTACTATGTGATCATTTGTAAGGACATGTTCTCATTATCTGACATTTCCAAGTTCTCATGTGCCTCCTTCCTCACGTGCTGTAGCAGAGAACCCGCTGTGCTTGTATGCATGAGCAATGTTTGTGAGGACTGCGCACGGGAAGGGTTATTATCACAGACCTGCAGTTCAACCTCCTGTCCAGAAATGAGCCTTACAAGTTTCTAGCACATGTATTGTTCTGTGGCACAACCATTTGAAAGACTTTGCTGCTATTCTGGCAACTATCCACATAGTTTTTTGAAGTCTTTTCAGAGTGGTTTTAAAAAAAACCATTTTGAGGATCAGAAGAAGATAACGTAGAGTTCCTTAATAATCACCCAGTTTGACCACATCTCCAGCTTCATCACTGGCGTGATTCACTGTATCTCTAGATGCACTGAGGCTGTCTCTGAATGTCAGCTCTATCTTCTGCAGACACAAGACTTTTTTCTGTTCCCCAACAATAGTGTTCTGTATTGTCACAGAACCATAACCCCTCAACAAGCCTGCTGTGAATGGAGCCTATTAAGTTCTGGCGTGTGTCATAAAGATTAAAGAGAGCCAGTTACCTCCCACCCCCACCCTGCCCGGTTTCTCTGTGTAGCCCTGGCTGTTTTGGAACTCACTCTGTAGACAAGGCCCCGCCTCAAACTCACAGAGAGCCACCTGCCTGTGTGCCGGGATTAAAGGCATGTGCCACCACTTCCTGACTAAACTAAGGGGCTTTTTTTTTTTTATAATTGCTTTTTGAGTACAATGAGGGTAGAGAATGGTCTGGAACTTGGTCATAGAGCCTTCTGACGCAAGGGGACAGGATTTCAGGGTATCCCTTTTGTGAAGTATTGGGCATGGGATTTTAGGGTGCCCCTTTATGTGAAGTACTATGTTTGCATTTTCAGAAAAGGTTATTATTTTGTAGCAGTTTTCAGTATTGCATTTGTTGGCCCCATCAAGGCTGCTCTTCCCTCTCATCCACTCTTTGAGACAAGATCTTTCTCTGCAGCCCAAGCTGGCATGGACCTCACATCCTCCAGCCTCCTTAGGTCCTGGAGTTTATAAGCATGTGCTGCCACATCCAACAAAGCCTTTTATTAGGAATTCATTTCCTACCATGGTTTTAGGTGATAATCATGTGTGTAGGACTGCATACTATTTAGAATTATGAAAGTGTCTTAAACTTCGAAATTAAAGAACCTTAAGGAGGCTGAATCAAGAGTGGCTTGGCAACTGTGTGACCTTGTTGCGGGTTGCCTTAGCAGAGCCTTTTCAAACCACTGTCTGAACTCTTCGAAAAGAAAATAAAACCAAAACCTCTTGCTAATAGTGTGCTCCAAGCAGCTTCATTTGTTGTCTGTTGTACCAATGGGTGAAAATTATTTTCAGTTAAGAAAGATATCACTGTCTACAAAGTAAGGGCTTTACTATTTCCCATAAGAAGTAGGAATGATGGTAACTGTGATTTTAAGAGACCATACAAGAAAACCACTTTATGTACAGTTTTTCACTTTGCATTTAGATGCCTGTTTTGATCTTTTATTACTGCTGTATTAGATGTTTTTATTCTCACTCCCAGATAGAGGGGGCAGGTTAAATTTTTTTGGAGGTGGATTAATGTATCAAAATTGCCTGGATAATGTTGCTTGCCTCGTTGGAATTTAATTTATGTTTGTTTTTGAGACAGGGTTTCTCTGCATAAGCTCTGTCATGTAGAATAGACTGACTTTGAACTCAGAGATTTGCCTCCCCGGTGCTGGAATTAAAGGTGTATGCTACTACACCTGGCTGGGGCCACTTTTACCTTATCACTAACTGCAGCATTTGGCAGTAGGGAAAATGTATGCTTGTTTCTGTTATTTTCAGTGTAGAAATTGGTGATGTCAGATTAAGAAAGTATGATGTAGCCGGGCAGTGGTGGTGCATGCCTTTGATCCCAGCAGTGCAGAGGCAGCGGCAGATAAATCTCTCTGAGTTCGAAGCCAGCCTGGTCTACAAAGCAAGTTCCAGGGAAGCCAAAGCTGTTATACAAAGAAACCCTGCTGCAAACAGATTGCTACAGAACTAATTCTTTTAGGATATGTAACTTGTTTTGAAACTTTGAAATTATTCTTGTCTAAAAATTGACTATTACAGATTTCTCAGACAAGTCATATATGTTTGAAAATCACTCACTTGGTCTGTGTAGCCTAAAAAGATGGAGTTTATTATTTCCCAAGATTGTCGATTTTGATAAAGTTTGAAGCAAATCCAGTTTCATGTTTGTGTGTTTGTGGGAGGGGATGAAGCTAGAGTGGTGGCCCTCAGCTGGGTGGTGAACAGATCTTTCACAGGGGTCACCTTTTTTTTTGAGGCACAGGGTAAATCTTTTTTTTTGAGGCAGAGTTTCTCTGCATCCATCCTTGACTGTCCTGGAACTTGCTTTGTAGACTAGGTTGACCTTGAACTAAAGGCATGCGCCACCAAGCAAATGAAATTTTATGGCTGGGGGTCTCCACATCATGAGGAACTGTATTAAACAGTCAAAGCATTAGGAAGGTTGAGAACCCCAGAGCTGAAGTCCCATAACTGTACTAAGGAAACTCCTGGAGTAATGGCTTAAACTTTCATGGCATTGTTTTGAAAAATGAATTGTGGGTATTCCTCCTTGGAGGAACTCCCATTTCTGAGTTCCTTCTCACCTTTCCTAAATAAACATACGTTTACTCTGCTTAAAAAAAGAAAAGAAAATGGAGAAGAGAAAAATTATTTGAGGATATGCTTGCCTATCATGCACAAATCCTTGATAGACTCACCCAAGACTCGATAGGACCACATGGATGGAGCAGCACACACCTCTCATCCCAGTTCTAGAGAGGCAGGGGAGGGGTATCAGAAGTCCAGGTTATTTCTGGCTGCACAGCCAGTTAGAGTTGAAAACCAGCCTGGGCTGTCGGTGATGCTATCTCTCAAGCCCCGCCACATAAAACAGACACAATGTATCTATGTAGGGTTGTCCACCACATAAAACAGACACAATGTATCTATGTATTGTCCACCATATAAAACAGACACAATGTATCTATGTAGGGTTGTTCCTCTCAGTTGATACAGTGATTCCCTCCCTCCTGTCCCAGAATAACCCAGCTAAGAACCAGTAGGGAGGTGACTGAAACATGGTCATGTGACCTCGGGCAGAGCTGCCTGCCTTACAGGGCCAGTTTCCTCATCTGTGAGATGGGGGTGATAACTGCCTCATAAAATCATTGCAGAGTACCAGCTCTAGCAGAAACAGCTTACTACTTATTCTCCATGCAGACAAATCTGGATTGTTACCTCTTTAAAATGGCAGGGTCCCAAGAATTCCTACTGTTCTTATAAGCACCTCCCCCACCCTTGACTATTGGATCATCCTGCTCCTCAGAAGGCCTGCCCAAGAAGCAATTCCCCTGCTTTGCCACCTGAGCTTAACCGCATCTGTTGTTTTAAACTAGATGGTCATGGTATTATTGTCTTTCCAAAATCGCTTAAGGTTTATCAGCTTTCACGTTAGCGTGAAGTGAGGTGAGCTTCTAGAGAGCATTGCTGCAGTCACTGGGTTATTTATAGCGTGTTTAGAACCAGTGAGCATATTTCATAGCCAAGTCCTAGAATTACACAGAGGAACCTAGTGAGGACTTCTGATGGTGTATAGAAAGCTTTATAGCCTTTGAAGGCAGAATCAGTTGTGTGTGTGTGCTGATTTGGGGATCAAGCCCTTGCCTTGTGCATACTGGGCAAGCATTCTATCACTGAGCTAAGCCCCACCCAGCCTTAGAATACATTTCTTAACTGAAGATACCTGGTTACTTGTCTTGCTTACTATTCTTAAGCAGTAATTTCCACATAGTTTTTGTAATACTATGTAACAACCCCCATTGGCAAGGAAATCAGTCTCTAGGCATTTATGACTGGCATTGAAGAACCGAGTTTTGCAGAGTGAGTACAACATGGGATAGTTGTGTTAGGATTTGATTGTTTTTAACATCTCAATACAGATTCTCTCAGGTAATAGAGTGTTATACCCTTTGATGAAATAAAACATTATATATAAGCCCAGTTTATAGGAAATAAATACAGCAGGTTCTTGAAACAAAAAGCTGGAGCCTCTTTCCACCCTAGTTCAATAGGCAGCTGAGAAATCATTAAAGTGAAACAAATAACTTTAAGTTGGTAGCAAAGTTCTGGAGTCTCATAAATCTTTATTGAATGTTCTCTTCTTTGAAATGCTTTTAAATGACTAATTTAGACTTTAGAAGGAGAATGGATTGTTTTCAGAACCGTCTCAGGTTGTTGTGTGTTTAAATGGAAAGATGGACAGAATCCCCCCTTTATATCCTCACCCTCATCTCTACACCATATTTTCTTTCCACTTCAACATGCCCCCTCCCCTTTGGTGGAGCACTTATCTTCAGGTGAGTGCATGGTACACATCTTATGAAGGGTAACTGTACTGTTCTGAATATTGTTGAAATAGGCAGCCCCCACACCTAGTCATTAGAGATGTAGCCCATGGGTCAGTCACTGTGCTGATACTTGGGTGTGAAAAGAGCTGAAGCCTGGTCCAGCCCCTGTCTTTTGGACTGCAGTGGCTGCCTTTGTATCCCAGGTCTATGTGTCCTGGGTCATAAAAGCAAGAGTTGTTTGTAAAGTGTGTGTGTGTGTGTGTGTGTGTGTGTGTTTAAAAATAACTTCCAGTTTGGTTGTTTATTTCCTTTTTCCTACTGAATCTTACTGATTTAATCACTAGTGAGATGAATTTGTTTAAAATGTATTGTTCATATTCTTCTGAAAGTTTCTTAAATTTTGTGTTCGTATACAAAATGACAAAATACTACATATGTGAATAATGTGGTAAATAAATATATTTAGAAAAAACCCCTTCAGTTGTGTAGTGGTATATGTGTGTAGAGACTGATTTCTTCTGCACCTGGGGCACCTTCATATGCACTTACCTACATACACATAACCCAAAAGAAATAAATCTGTAGTTGGACCTTTTGTTGGGATTGCCGAACGGTTCCCCAGTAATGATGTGGGGACTTCTTATTAATTATAAATGCTCAGCTGATAGCTCAGGCTTGTTTCTAACAAGTTTGCATAATTAAATTAACCCATTTCTTATTCATCTACACGTTGCCATGTGACTTGGCTTTTACCTCTTTTCATGATGACTGTTTCCATTTGCAGTTGGTTCTACCCTTCTTCCCAGCATTCTCTCTGCCCCCAAATCCTGCCTATCTATTAGCTGTTTAGCTTTTGATTAAACAAATCAGAATGACATTTTTCACAGTATATAAAAAGAGTGTTCTGCCCTACTTGAACAACAAAGTTCAAGTTTTTAATGTCCAGTTTGTCCAGCACACTGTCAGCAGTCAAGATGAGCAGTTTCTTGCCCAAATGGCTAGTTTTGCCACATTGAAAGCAAACTTCATATAGAGTTTCTTCAGTGTCCATCGTCTTCTCTGAAGTAAATTGGTGCTGTCGGGAACAGATTGTCTCATTGTCATGAAAAGCCCTATGTTTTTTTTTTTTTTTTTTTTTTTTTTTTTTTTTTTTTTTTTTTTTTTTTTTTTTTTTTTTTTTTTTTTTTGAAAAGCCCTATGTTAACAAAACATTTAAATGCCATATTCTATAGGTCTTATAAGTATTCAAAGACCATTTATCTGTCTAAAATATATGTTTAACCTTGAAAACATATCTAACATGACTATAAATTTGATAAATTTGATGGTTATAGGTGACTGTTAGCCTGTAAATTTTAATATCCTAAATAGCTTTTAAATAATACCTTAAACAAGAATAGAAACATAGTATAACAAGAATAACCCTAAATTTGTATCATGTGGTTGCTCAGAATTGAACTCAGGACCTCTGGAAGAGAAGATAGTGTTCTTAACTGCTGAGCCATTTCTTCAGCCCTCAGTAGAGCATGAGACTCTTAATCTCAGGGTCATGGGTTTGAGCCCCAAGTTGGGTAGCAGATGTTATGATAATAATCACAGGCAACTGATTAAAAAATAAAGACTTTATTTATTAAAGGATTTACAGGACAGCACTCACTGATACAAGAAGGATTAAGCAGTTGTGCAGTTCCTGGATCAGCTGGACTGGTGCCATGAGGTCTCACTCTACCCCTTGGCTCAGGTCCTCCATCCAAGGGCATGAAAGACTGCTTGGGTGTCTCCCAATCTTAAACTGGCCCTCTGGCCATGTCCCAATAATAGTGCCTAGAGGCCAGTGGGTGATTCTCAGATCTATGCTCTACAATCTACCCTTTCATCATCATTTTATACTGCTCCCCCCCCCTTTTTTTTTCTCCTCAGAAAGAGATCCCTACCTCTGCCCTAAGAGTGCTGGAATTAAAGATGTGTGCCACCACTGTAAGGATTCCTGGCATTCCACGTAGCTGAGCCAGCTCGGCTCAGGTGGGGTGCACATTGCACAGAGGCATGCCCCTGGGTGTGGCTGCATTAAACCCTGGGGCACTACGTTCGGAAGCACCTCCCTGGACCCATGACACACATCCATACATGCCCCCTCCCTTAAAAGAGACTGCACGCACGTGCTCCAGTCTTTCTGTCCCCTAACTTCTGTCCTGCTCCTCTGCTTCTGCACCGCCTAGGAATCCTCTCTTAAATAAACTCTAGTGTGTGGCCTTGATCGTGTATATTTGCTTTCACGCTCAGAACTAACAACCACCGCCCAGATTTTTGTTTGTTTTTGTCTTGTATGTTTGTAGCCAGGATTTTAAGGGGTCTCTCCTGATTAAATCTGATTCTCTTTAACCTTAAATGAATCTGCAGACTTTCACTTTCTGTGGAAACAAAAGTCCTCTTCTCCAATGCAACATATTTTTTTACTTCCATTTTGTAGCTAAGATGTTTTTAAAATATATAAGTTGGTTTAATTTTGTAGGTGGATGTATCCTGTCCCAACCACCTGATCCTAAATAGCCAGCAGCTGCTTCCTATTTAGCTTATAAAAGACCTGGAAGCTTAATATAAATTATAAAAGCTTGTGTAATAGCTCAGGCTTGTTACTAGCTCTTACACTTGAATTACCCCCCCCTTTTAAATATGGAATACTTCACAAATTTGCGTGTCATCCTTGTGCAGGGGCCATGCTAATTTTCTTTGTATCATTCCAATTTTAGTATATGTGCTGCTGAAGCAAGCACTTAACCCATATTTTTAATCTGTGCTTCGCCACATGGCTTGGTACCTCTTTTCAGTACACAGTGCCCATCTTGCTCTCTCTCTGTCTGCTGGTGACTTTCACTCTGCCATTTTTCATCCCAGCATCCTGTTTGATTATCCTGCCTTGCTAGAGGCCAATCAGCTTCTTTATTAACCAGTGAAAGTTATACATATTCTCAGTGTACAGAAAGATTATTCTACAGCATTTCCCTTTTTGCTTTAATTAAAAAGGAAAGTTTTAACCTTAAAATAGTAAATATATGTATTTAAAAACTTAACAGTTATTAAGAATAACAATTACGGGGCTGGAGAGATGGCTCAGCGGTTAAGAGCACCGTCTGCTCTTCCAGAGGACCCGGGTTCGATTCCCAGCACCCACATGGCAGCTAACAACTGTCTGTAGTTCCAGTTCCAGGCAAACACCAAGGCAAATAAATAAATAAAGTTTTTAAAAAAAAAAAAAAGAATAACAATTACAATATCAAGCTTATTTGTATTTGGCAAGGTTAAAAAAACCCATTATCTTTGTGAGTCTAAGTTTTGAATCAAATTTACCTTCTATCATAACGAAGGAAAACTATGACTATCTAGTTTTCAACTCCATCAAAGACTCCAGAGGGTGAAATGTGACCTAATGACAGAGACTTCTGGCTATCTGGACAGTCACCCAAAGTTTCTCAGTAATGTTGGGGCATCCAACTCTGTCTTAGCATATCTGACAGACTTTTCTTGTGAAGCAGGGAATTTTGAAAGACTATCCAACCTTTCTTGGCAAAGTTTGGCAGTCACATTTCTGCTGGTCCAGTTTGGACAGTATACCGTCAGCAAATGAGGCAAGGACAGTTTCTTTGCCCACATGGCTAGATTTTGTCATAAAGAAAGCAAATTCCATATGGGGTTTTTCAATGCCCGTCATCATCTATGAAGTAGATTGGTGCTGCCACGAGCAGATGTATCTCATTGTCATGAAAAGCCATAGGTTATTAAACATAGTAAGTGCAATATTCTGTAGGTCTTTGAAGTGTTTGAAGACCATCTATCTAAATATATGCTTATGACCTTCAAAACAATATCTAACATGACTACAAGTTTGACTATTATAGTTGACTATTAGTCTGTATTTTAATTATACATTACATTTTTAAATGCGTTGTATAAACACAACTAGACAAGTAGAAACATATATACAGTATAACAAAATTAACTTTAAATTTGTATCAATATACAAAACTCCAGGGCTGGAGGGATGGCTCAGTCCCTAAGAGCATTGGCTGCTCTTCCAGAGGTCCTGATTGAGTTCCCAGCAACAACATAGTGGCTCATCACCATCTGTAATGAGATCTGGCACCTCCTTCTGGTAAACAGGCATACATAAAGACAGACTACTGTGTATATAATAAATAATAATCTTGAGGGGGGGGAACAAAAGAAATCTTTAAAAACCATCCAAACCAAGATAAAATATTTAAGACTAGTTGTTTCTTTTTTGGTTTAAAGTAGATTCAATAATCTACCCCTTTATCCTATCATTTCTGTATCCTTTTGTTTGTCTTTTTGAGACAGAGTTTCTCTTGGAACTCACTTGCAGACCAGACTGGCCTTGAAGTCACAGAGATCTGCCTATCTTCTAGTGTTAGGATTAAAGATATGAGTCACCATCACCCAGCACCTACTCTTTTTTTAATTTTTTTTTCAGAAAGAGATCCTTGATTCAAATCTCCTTTGTTTAGCCTTTTTTCTTGACCATTACCAATAACAACTTGTAACCAACTCCCCTTAAATGATAACAAACATCCATAACCAATATTTTGGGAATGTGGACATTGTTTTCTCTAGACTGCTTCCTATTTTCTGGGGCACTGGTAATCCTTGAGGAAACCTTGAGAAAATCAAGGTAATTGTTAAGGCTTGGCTGTAGTATTTTTCCACAGTGTACAAAAAGATTATTCCGCAACATAAGTCTATAAAATCAGACATTATAATAGCACAGTCTGGAATCCAAGCAGAAGGTTGCTGTGGGTTTAGAAATCCCCCCTCCCACATTCAGTTACACAACACTATGTGGGACCACAATGCATAATTTAGGAAGCCAGGTTTTAGAACATTCTGGAACATGATGGCTATGATGCTTTAGAGCATCCTCAGTATTACAGGTAGAGAAGGATAAACTAGCAGGCAGGGGCCATCACTTAGAGGCAGAAACAGAATGGCTGCAGGTTAAAGGCTAGCAGTCTACTATCATTCTAAGTCACCAAGGGCAACATAGTGAGAACCTTGTCTCAAAAAGGCAAGGAGCCGTAGTAAGCTAATACATAGCCTAGTTCTGTTGTGCAAGTAACTTGTGTGCACTCATTATTATGTCATGTTCATAAGTGTCGTTCAGCTTAGTTTCAGGCAACTTTGATGCCAACAGTAGCTGAAAGAGAAATAACAGAGTGGGACTTTCTTACCTAGGCTAATGGAGGGAATTATGGTTGCAGGTTACAAATAAACGTGGTCTGATTTGCATGTGCAGTGGCATTGTCTCTCTCTGGGAGGTGAAGTGGGGCTTCGGGTTGAGACGGTTTCTGCAGCTCAGGTCTCAGCTCCCCAAATCCAGAGATTACTGAGCTACCAAACTGAACCTGCCAGCACTAGGCTCTTCCTAGTCTTCACAACTGTGAAATAAACGTCTGTTCTCCACAGACTGCCCAACTTGTATTCTGGTGTAACAGCACACATGTCCTGACATCTTATCTCCAAAGAATCTACTGATTGCAGGAGTGTACCATGGTCAGTAGTTGACATCATAATATTCTTCTCATTGAAGCACATACGGGGGCAAAAGGCATAAAGTAATTCTGCTTATCATCTATGACCTGATGGATGGGGAAATAAAGTGTGCCTGGCTATTCATTACCATGCTTCTGCCAGAAATAGCATGGGATGGGGGAACCAATTTATGAATGTTTAGAGTCCATTTGGACTCAGCTAAGTTTGTGCACAACAGTTTATAAATTTAACAGGAGAAAGTTCTCATGGGGTGCCATTTTCAACGTTGCCATGGCTGCCCAATTTGTTCTTGGTAAGAACCTGACTTACTGTACAGCGAGAAAGATAATTATTCTCATAGTTTTTTAAATCACATGCTAAGTACTGGACTTTGCACTAAAGATAAGCTATTTCTCCCTGTAGGCACATCAAATTCGAATTGAGTAATGATATAGAACTAGAGAGTTTGAACTGGAGGTAGAGCAAAGTGCTGGAGCACTTGTTTTACATGCACAGGGCTTTCTGGCTTTGTTTCTGAGCATTTTGCATGCACATCACCACTGCCACCATCTAGACAATATGAGAGAAATATTTTAGTTTTAGAGCCCTCAACTACTAATTTCCTAAACTACCAATTGGGAAGTGTTTGGCTAAGCTGTAATTATATTTCCTAGACACTAAAAAGTATCTCTCTGAAAAGTCACATATTAATCCAGGTGTGGTGGTGCATGCCTCTGAACCTAGCAGTTCAGGGGTAGACAGGAAGATTTTAAAGATTGAAATAAACTTTCTTTAAAAAGGGGGGGAGATGCTAATTTAAATCTTCATGTTTTAATAAAACCACATTAAATACAAACACTAGCCTACTTCCCATGCACGGACTCCTTCAAGGAGATTTGCGGGCTCCTATCTGAGCACCCAAAGATGAATATGAAATCCTTGTCTATATGCTGTAAAAATGAACTGATAGAGCCTGGCGTCTTTATTTCCAACAATTGGGAGGAAGAGTCAGGAGGAGCTCTGTGACTTTAAAGCCACCCAGTATATTAAGATCCCTCTCCTATGGGCGGGGTCAAAGGGGAGTCTCTAAAGGAGTTTAGTGGCCAGTTGAGTGTGCGCTTGCGCAATCCCCAGTCGAAAGCGCGGCCACTAGGGACTGTCCCATTCCGAGGCAAAACCTCGATTATTTATCTTCCTTATTGTTACTACGCACGACTTAAGGCACACAGAAACAGCTAGATACTGTAGAGACTGTTCCATCTGTCTTTTTTTTTTCTTTTCTTTTCTTTTTTTTGACGGCGCCGCCGGAGACAGCCCGGACCATAGGTTGCTAAGACACGGGGTCCTGCGTTGCTATGGCGACGCGGGGCGTTCCAGGAAAGGGTTTGCCAACCGAGGCCTGGCGGGAAACACAATTTGTGGGTTACAGCTGCGGGTGTCAGTGTCTGCAGGACCTCTGCTGGAGGGATCGTGGGAGCCCTGCCCCACTCGAGCCTGTGGAGCTGGCCTCGCTGACCCGCCCGCCGTCTGTAGGGCCGCGGACCCCCACTTTCCCGGGGCTAGGGCTTGACTCTGACCCACCCCATACCCCGTCTCTGTCATGTCAGGTTATCCGAGAGAACACTCTCCAAAGAAGGGAAACCATGCTAGATGAATTCTGAATTCCAATCTAAACATAAACCCTCCACGGTCTCTTCGTTCATTTGCTCTGTTTTGTTTCCGGAACTTCTGGGCAGCCTGAAAGTCCCAGCGCGATTTTGATTTGTTCCTGCATTAATTTTCTGAAGGAATAGTTTTAAGGAATAGGAAGCATTGTTTATCATGTCTCTCCGCAAAGCTTCAGGAACTTCGCTGAACTCCCCATCAACATCTGAGGTCAAACAGTCAAAACTCTCTGTAGTCAAGGAGGAGACACAAGGTAAACTCCAGCGATGCCGCAGACAGAATCATCTTGGCCACTGACAGAATTCACATTCCTTTCTCTTTTTCTCTCCCAACTTGCCATTACCAAGTCAGAATCCTGTTTCATCTTCGTTTAAATACCAACAGCTGTATGAAAAAAACACCTGCTTGGCTCCTTGCTCTCTGGGAAAACAAACAACAAAATAAAAACATAGTAGTGTAGACAAGATAAACCCAGTTTAGTACTATATGACCCCTTCTTTTTAAAAATAAGATTCAAGAATGTTTATGAGAGTCTTTAAATTTTCCATCCTTGGGGCTGGGCTTTGTGGCTCATTAATCTCAGCACTGGAGATGAAGAGGCAGGTGGTTCTCTGTGAATTCTATGTCACTTTGTTTTACAGACTGAGTTCCAGGACAGTTAGATAGTAGCCTGAGAGTATTGGGTAAGATTTAATAGAGTATGTTGGGGTTTATTTTTAGGTGCAATTGTATTTTTATGCATGTTAGTTGGAAAGGGCTTGTATAAAACTTTTTTTTTTTTAAAGATTTATTTATTTATTATGCATACAGTTTTACAGAAGAGGGCACCAGACCTCATCATAGATGGTTGTGAGCCATCATATGGTTTTGCTGGGAATTGAACTCAGGTCCTCTGGAAGAACAGTCAGTGCTCTTAACCTCTGAGCCATCTCTCCAGCCCCATAAAACTTTTTTATCTTGCAGACTGTAGTTATTGTTGGAGGTATTGAATGTAACTTAGAGTTTGGTGGGGTTTGGGGAGCATGTCTTGAGTCTAAAGTTAAAGGTATAGCACTTTAAGCCTACAGGAGGCATGCCTGTGGGGCTTAGGCCTGGAGGAGGAAGTACTGCAACTGTGTGTAGACGCTTAGGAAGAAAAGTAGGTTTGGGGAAGATTTTATATTTATAGTTTTTTGTTGGTTTAGCATTAAGATTTTTTGGTGAACTTGAGACTTTGTTTAGGGTCTTATTAGTAATTAAGTTAGCAGTAGGAAATCCCCACTGAGTGGGGGAGTATTGAAAGCATGTCTTAGCATAGTGGTGATATTTATAATTTGATTTTTTTTTTGAGGTTTAGTATTAAGGATATTTGGCTGTGAGCTTGTTGAGAGGAATTTTATTAGAGTTGCAAGATGCACAGACCCATCAAGAGATGTGCAGTTTTTAAGGTTCAATTTAGGTAGGATCTTAAAACTGGAGGCAGGAAAGTAAGTTTGTTTATTTTTTATGGGATTTAGGGAAAGATCTGATTGCTTAAGAGACTCTATTTGTGACTTTAAGTTTTTAAGATGTTAGTGTTTTTTTGAGAAATAATTTTTAGAGTTGATTTAATTTGAGGCAAAGTAGTATAGTCTTGTGGGCAGTGTTTATATTGTTTGATGTTTGATGAGGGTATAGTCTTTTATCGTGTGTTTTTTTTTAGGTGGCTTAGAAAGTATATTTTTTGTGGGACTTTTATTTGTGGAAGTATAGTTTTGGGACTCTTTATTTTTTGAGGCCAAGATTGGGTTATCTCTTGGATCTTATTTTTAATTGAATACATGTTTTGTTTATTTAGGTTTTTTGTGTCTGGGGACCTGTTGGGGTCTTGGCTGGGAACTGAGTGTTTTATTGTTGTGTTATTAGGATTATATTGTTGTTTTGAAACAGTTTTAGAAGGTGCTATTTTTTTATATTTGGTAGTAACTGTTGGGAGTTGGGAGAGTCGATTGTTAAGAGAGGTCTTTTGGAGATCCATTTTGGAGAGTCTTTGTAAATTAAGGATTTTGGTGCCCATCCACTGGAAATGCTCCTCCCGATACAAACACATACAAGATGGATAAAGTAGTCGGAGGAGCCTGGACTCCCCAGAACTCTCCACTGACAGTTTTTCCTCCTTGCTACTTTCCTAGGTCTTCCTGAGCTGAAGGAGAAAAAACCCATGGTGGGCCATCTCCAACCCCTTCCTTCTTCCCTTCAGAATGAATTCATCCCCCAGGAAGTTCTTCTCTCTCTGAACTGTGCAGCCAATGCTGGTCCATGTCCTGAAAACTTACTGCCTTCTAAGAAACTTAAAGCCACAAAGGTGTGTAAACACATGTCTAGAACATTTGATATCATTATCTTTTTTTGGGAGGGTGTTTGGTGAGCATAAGTTATATATTTCAGATGCTCTTTTAAAATTCAGATTTAAATTTAAAAATTCTATTATTAGTTCATGTGTAAATTTGGGCACAAGGTCAAAGGACAGCTTCCAGGAGTTGGCTCTCTCTTTCTACCATGAGTTCTTAGGGAGAAACACTGGTCATCAGATTGCAAGCTCTTCAGAGGCCGAACCATCTTGCCAACTAGAAAATCCCCATCTTGATGAGCATGGTGGCTGGCACTGATAATCCCAGCACTTCAGAGGCTGAAGCAGAGGGATTATCCTGAGTTCCAGGCCAGCCTGAGCTATACAATGAGATCCTGTCTTAAAGAACCAAAACTAACAACAAAATCAGAAACAACCAAAGCAAAAACATCCTCAGATCTTTTGAGCAAATGTTTCCATTGCTTGAGAATTTCTATTTGCCTGTTTTTAATGTAAATTCACCTGCATATTATTGATGCTCTCTTAACATTCTAATTTGTTTTTCAACATGTTCTTGAATGAACATTCAGCTCCTCTTTAAAGCATTCAAATGCCCTTGGTGTAAATATTCAAACTGGTAACTTTTCTTTGACTAGAGTGCCCTCTGCTGGACATTTGTGTT
The DNA here is from genome assembly GCA_004025045.1 of Sigmodon hispidus. Lineage (NCBI taxonomy): Eukaryota > Metazoa > Chordata > Mammalia > Rodentia > Cricetidae > Sigmodon > Sigmodon hispidus. The sequence continues at coordinate 86,782 of PVIH01006642.1, forward strand.
TTTCTTTTTCTTTTTTTTCCCAACAGGGGTCTCTTCCACGTCTTGTAGATCATGTCTGGCAGCACCCTGTTCGAAGGAATAAATTCAAATTTCTGATTGATCATCCTGTCTCCCTAACAGGAGCTGGAAGGTAAAGAAGGAAGAGAATGGAATATATACATATAGATAGAATTATTTTTTCATTTTGGGTTATAGTTTTGGGAGGGGGTGGAATGGCAACACTGTAGAATTCTGGATTGTGAAACTTAACAGTATTGAGTTAATTGATAATTCTGAAAAGCTGTATGTATGGTTATCAGTTTGGTATCTTTTACTTCTGGCTGTACATTTTGGTTTGCATTTATTGATTGATTGTTGTAGTATGTGTCTCATGTAAGATGAGAGGACAATCTGTCCGAATCCCTTCTCCCTTCCACCACCGGGGCCTGCAGATTGGACGTGGGCTGTCAGGCCTGGTGGCGAGCGCCTTGATTCACTGACCTTCTTCCCAGTCTGGTTTGTTGGGTTTTTCTTTTTCGAATTCATTTGTATACTTCTTTCCTCTATTCCCCTGGGGTTTTGCACTATACTGAGGGGGACAGGATCCACCAACAGAAGGCCTACAGTGCATTTCATATCTGGAGGAGCCCATGGTTTCTTCACAACTGAGAGAAAACATGACCTGGGAAGTTTTGATGAGTAGGTTAGTTCCTAGGTCTTTTCAAAGGGAACCTTTAACCCTTCTTACACTTTCAGATTAAAGCATAAAATATTATTTATTGTTTGTGTCATTCCCGAAAATATGCTGTCAAATTTTGTTCCATAAAGATTGTGGCTTATTCATTTGAAAGTATTTCCCATTCATCAAAATCTCCCTGCATGCCTTGCTTACATACTATGTCCATCTGGAAGTTCATCCACACGTAAGTGGACAGTTAATCTTATTGGAGTTACTTTTCTCATTGATGAGAAGGGAAGGATAGAGTTGCTCAGTTTTATGTGCCCGTAGGGGTATGGGAAAACAGCCATGAGAGGGTGGAGGTCGGAGCATCTCAAACCACCATGTTTAAGTGTGAGTTGTTATTGCTCTGCTGTCCGCAGAGTCACAAAGAGCAGTGGAAACTTGACTGGGTAGCTTTAGTGCCTTAAATTTTGTATTTTGTGCATTCAAATCACAGCTATAATTATTTGTGTTGTAAATAGCAGTTATGCAATAGTTGAAGTACTTTGAAAAGTTAGCTAGTTATATATGAATGTGGCAGTGATGTCAAATGGATTCTGAGTGGAAGTTTTTAAGATGCGGTCATCAAGTAGCAGCCTACTTCAACCATTACAGCAATGGAAGGAACTGAATGCAGATCCCAGCACCCCAACCTCACTGTAACCCCAGAACCTGTCAATAGGGGTCCCAGCACCCCAACCTCACTGTAACTCCAGAACCTGTCAACAGACTTCAGCAGCAGGAGACTTTGCAGATGAAGCGTAAAGACAGAAGTTTCACCAGGTTGTTTGTGAGCCCAGCATAAGCCTTGGACTCTGGAAGTAGGAAAGGAGGGTGACTGAGCGGATCAGGAGGTCGGTAGAACACAAGTCAAGCACTGTGAGGGTGACTCAGGTGATAACATCAGGTCCCGAGACCTCCAGGAGGGAATTCTGTCAAACGGATGAGGATTGTCTTAGGTCTCCCTTGCTGTGATAAAACACCTTGACCAAAAGCAGCTCAGAGAGGAGAGGGTTATCTCCTCCCACAGCTCTCAGGTCACACTCCATCCCCGACGGAAGTCAGAGCAGGAGACTGGAGGCGGGAGCTGGAGCGGAAGCCAAGGCTGATTTGCTTGCTCCCTGTGGCGTGCTGAGTTTGCTTTGTCTCTCTTTTCATTCTCTTTTTTCCCTTTCTTCTTCCTCCCTTTTTATTTCTCTCTTCTTTCCCCCTTTTCTTATTTATCCATTTATTGTTTGTTTGTTTTGTGTGTTTTTTTTTGAGACAGGGTTTCTTGTGTAGCCCTGGCTGTCCTGGAACTTGTTCTGTAGACCAGGCTGCCCTTGAACTCACAGAGATCTGTCTTCCTCTACCTTCCCTCAATCATTATCCAAGAGAATGTCCTACTGGCAATCTAACAGAGGCATTTCTTCCTCAGTTGAAGTTTCTCTTCCCAGATGACTCTAGCTTGTGTTGAGTTAACAGAACCAAACAAAAACCAGACAGCTCAAGTTTAGGCATGACTCTTCCAGGCATCCATACCTCATCCTCATCAATGTCTTAATTTTAGTGCTGTGACACCTGCATTGGACCTGCACATGTAGAAAATGATGTATACAACTGGTAGGGGCAAAGAGTAATTTTTCTAGCAGTTCCAAGTATTCAGAGCACAAGAATAAAATACAAATGACAAAGCATTCAGCTCTAAGAATCTTTTCTGATGGCATCATCAGTCAGTTTTCAATGCACAAAATAAATCTCAGGATTTTAAGTAGGAAATGATTGAATGCAAAAAATTGTTGAGGCCAGCAAGATGGCTAGGCAGGTAAAAGCCCTTGCCTTGCAGCCTGGTAACCCAAGCCCATTCTCATGGCTTTAAAGAGAGAACTGATTCCCCAAATGGTCCTCCAACTGCTATGTGAGTGCCATGCCATCTCTGTGCTTACACTTACACACCCACATCATATATCCATGTCACACAAACCCACATCACACCCACATCAACCCCCCACAACACACACACCCATGTCATACTGTTTGTCACACCCCCATAGCATAATATCCACAAGTCATATACACCCCACATCACACATCCATGTTACACACAACTTCATTCTAATTGGTCTCCCTCTACAGTGCCCTCCTTCATGATTTCAGAGTTCTTCATCAAATACTTTTTTTAATATGTACAATAATATTTACTATTTTTCTGTTATGACTCCTACACATGACATATTTTCAATGCAAACAAACCAGACCACTACTGTGACTTCATTTACTAATATTTAGCGATTACACATATTCATTTATTACATGTGTGTGCTCATACCACAGCGAGCATGTTAGGGGCAGAGGACAACTCTCCCCAGTTGGTTTTCTCCTTCATGGTGAATTCTGGCCACCAAACTCGGCTTGTTCAGGGGTTGCTCTTACTACTGAGTGATCCTGCTTGCCCTTTAAAAAATATTTTATTAGTATGGTGTTTCGTGTGTTGATATATTCGTGTGTCTCTATTTGTGTTTTCTTGTATATGCTTGTGTGTGGGTCACGGCTCACTTGTGGTTAAAGGACAATTTTATGTAGTTGATTCTCCTGGCTTTATTTGGGTCCCACTGATCAAATCCATGTCTTCAGGCTTGTGTGGCAAGTGTCTTTACCCACACAACCATCATGCTGGCCCCCAGAATCTTTTTTGAGAGGCCCTTTAAGAGAGGAGCAAGTGTTAGCACTGTGATGAGAAGGGAATGGTACCTGGTCAGCAAAATGAACCAGCGTCTCCTGCAGCAGCTGCAATGAGGAGAGAGGGTGGACAGTGAGCACATTAGGCCAAAGTCCTCTGTGAAGTTGATGGAGGGACAGAGACATAGGGAAATATTACCCATTAAACAATGATGCCTTAGGGAGTGAAGTCTGAGAGAAGGAGATAGGACATACTCTAGAGACCGGGAATCCACAAAAAAAGTAGTGATAGTTGGACTAGAGATTTGCTGTTGGTAAGAAAGAAGAGGACTGACCACCCTAGCAGCCGGAGGGCGACTGTAGACTTAATGGATGTTATCAGTAGGTTGGATACTGAGGACAGGGAGGGAAGGGATTGAGTACTGATGCTGAGATGCTAACCGCAGCCTTTCCAAATAGAGGAGGGTGAAACAGACTGCCGGGTGGTGCTTTGCCAAGGAAGAAATCAGAAAGGAAAGTGCTAGAGTGGCCAGGACACAACTCTGGAGCATCTCTAGAAGGGGAGCAGCAGCTGGGGTAGGAGTGTCTCAAACCCCAGGGATCCAGGAGGTCATGTAGGCAGAGGAAGAAAACTGCTAAGAGATTAACTTAGTACAGGGAAGTCCATCCGCACTGGGGTTGGAGGGCATGGTTCAGATGGGAGGGTACAGCTGTTCCGTGGGGTAAATACCAGGAAGTTTGATGTTCAACAGAAAGGCGTAGATGATAGTCGGATTCTAGCTAGATACGTTATGATGCCATCATGGTGATGCGTGGTCAAGGATGGGTTTTTAGAGGGGACAAGATTTGTTATTAAGCACCAGATGTCTGTGTCAGCTTGGCACAAACTAGAGCCACCTGAGAAGACAGAGCATCAGCTGAGGAAATGCCTCCCCATGGGCTTGTCTGTGGGGCTTTTTCTTTCCTTCTTTTTTAAATATTTATTTATTATGTATACAGTACACAGAAGAGGGAACCAGATGTCATCATAGATGGTTATGAGCCACCATGTGGTTGCTGGGAACTGAACTCAGGACCTCTGGAACAGCAGTCAATGCACCTAACCTCTGAGCTATCCCTCCAGCCCCTGGGGGCTTTTTCTTGGTTAGTGATCCTAGATCTAGGGACAGTGCCAGCCCCAGGCAGGTGGTGCTGGGTTGTATAAGAAGGCAGGCTTCAGGGGCTGGATAGATGGCTCAGTGTTTAAAAGCAGTGGCTGCTCTTCCACAGAACCGGGGTTCAATTCCCAGCAACCACATGGCAGCTCACAATTGTCTGTAGTTCCAGTTCCCAATTCCAGGCAAACACCAAGGCAAATAAAATAAATAAAGTTAAAAAAAAAAAGAATTGTGATACTTGTAGCAATTCTATAAAAAGGGGAGGGGGGAGGAAGGCAGACTGGGGAACCTGTGGAGACCTAGCCAGTCGGCACAGGTCCCTCTAGTCCCTGCCTCAGCTTCCCTGGATGATGATTGGGAACCTGGAGGCCAGGCAAGCCTTTTCCTTCCCCAGGCTGGCTTTGGTCAATATTTTATCTCAGTGACGCAAAGCAAACCAGGCCTGTGAGGGTCTTAATGGGGCAGTGGAAGTTTTCTACATAGGTATAGCTGGTGGAATGAAGTTCTGGGGCTGGACTAAGAATGGAGTCCTGTGTGCACATGGCAGTCTTAACCATGGGAAAAAGGACAGATTCATCCGAGGTTGAAGGGGAGGAAAGAGTTAATAATGTGAAAGAGAACTGTGTGATGGTGAAGAGGAGTGTGGGTGGACTCCTGTTGAATGCCCCAGTCTTACATGGGTTGGGAAGGGTTGTTGGCAGGACCTTGGAGCCTGGACTCTGGCTATGAAGAGGCCTCCATTTAGTAAGCTGGTGCTGGATGCTAAATCCAAGGTCACTAACTGGGTGAGTGACCTCCTCTTCCAAAAGCAATGGACCCAGAGGGAGTGAACTACCCACATCAGGACCCTTTTGCCTGCCTTGGTTGATTTCTCCTCCTTCTCTGCTCTGAGGCAGTGGCCGTGGCCATTGTGATTTAAGCTGCTCTGCCCAGAGAGGCCAGACCAAACACTAGTCTACATTAACTAGGCAACCTTTATTGGAAGCTGTGGATTTCTAGAGGAAATCTGAGCCTGGCTGTGTGTTCTGACAACTCTGATCTCTCAAGTGTCCTCATATGGCCGTGATGCTAAAGTTGTCGTGGTAAAAGTGAAGAGCTGGCCTTTTAAAGTAGCAAGGCTACAGTTTCAGTTTCTCCAGACGGTTCATGGCATTGCTGCTGTCATTAGAACCATGGTGAGCTGCTATCATTATATATATATATGGGTCTCATCTTCTGAGACAGAGCTAAGGTTCAAAGGACATTTATTCAATGGGAATCACACTTCCTTTTCACCATGTTTTAAAATAATTTTAAATAATAAAAATCAGATAAGCAAGGGACAAAAAGAGGTAATGAGAGCAGTTTTGGATTTTATCCACTAGTAGGAAGTGTGTGGCTATGTACACTCTTAGAAAAATCTACTTCTAAACATATATTCTTAATTTTAAAGGGATATTTCTTTTCTGTATGATGTCCAATATGTAAAAGGAGAGGCAAAGGAGAAGAGACTTTGTCCCCCAGGGTTGAACAAGTCAGTACAGCCCCAGGACAGTGCCATGGTGCCGCATAATGTAAGTACTGGAGGAAGAATTTTCTTTCCCTCTTGGTCTTCTGTTTCTCTAACTGGCTGTAACACAGCTTTTGGGGCTCCATTGTTGCCACAGAGAATCCCAGTTATTCCTTTAAAATTGCATTTATTGAGAAAAGATCAAAGATATTCTGAGCCATTTTCAAGCTATAATTAACTGTTATGATTAATTATGTATTCACTGATTCTAAAAGTATGAAATGAGGGAAGAGTAGATTCTCCCTGCCCTAGAAAGTTCTCAGGTGGAGCTGTAGATGATGACTGTCTTCCTCCTGTCATTCCCCTCCCCCCACTTGGTGACAGGGTCTCTCTATGTATCCCTGTGTCACCCAGGCTAGTCTCCAATTCCCCAAGATCTGTCTACTTCTGCCTCCCAAGTGCTAAGGACATCCGTCATGTTGTTCTTCCAGTGTGGGCCAGGCCACTACTTGATCTTCTTATCCTTTTCATCACGTCTTGGCCATACACTGTGTTTCCTGGTGCTCTTTTCCTCTTCAAACTGTACATTAGCATCTCCTTCTATCTCACTGAGCATTTTCATCCTAGACCTGCTTAAGAATGATCACTAATAACCACACCACAGAGTTGGTTAGGCCATCTGGAACTCTCCACTAGAGAAGTTCCTTCATTACTTTTTAATTTTACCTCTTAGAACAAGGACAGAAAGCAGGCACAGTCTTTGATAAAATATCACAAGAGTGGTCTCTAGCCCAGTTGCTAACATTGTTCCCCTCTGAAGCCTCTTTATCTGGTCCTCCACAGCCCTTATAGATCATAATATTTTGGTCTTCCAAGATTCTACTGGTATGGCACATTAAACTCTTTAATGTTCAACTGTTTTTCTAATCTGACATCCCAAAGTCTCTTACATTGCTCCAAAAAACAACACAGTCAAGTTTCATAGCAATAGCCTACTTCCTGGTTCTAACTTGCTCCAAAAAACAACACAGTCAAGTTTCATAGCAATAGCCTACTTCCTGGTTCTAACTCCTGTCTCAGTCACTTTTTTATTGCTGTGACAAAATGCAATGACCAAGAAAAAAAAAAAAAAAGAAAGAAAGTGTTAAATGGGCCTATGGTTTCAGACAGTTAGAGTCCATGATGGTGGAGCAAAGGCAACGTGGGGGGAATAGCTAAGCGCTTATATCTTGATTCAAGAGTGGGAGGCAGAGAGAGAGGGAGAGGCAGAGAGAAAGAGAGAGAAAGAGAGAGAGAGAGAGAGAGAGAGAGCACGAGAGAGAGAGCACAAACACACTAGTGCAAGTCTTTTGAAACCTCAAAGCTAACCCCAGTGACACACCTCCTCCAATTAAGGCCACACCTCCTAATCCTTCCCAAACAGTTTACCAGAGACGTGTAAGGCAAATCTCATTCAAACCACCACAGCAGAAAGAAAAAAGAGCTAAAGGATTTATGAATAAGGTTGACCCTCCATTCTTGAGGCTTCTCCATTCACCTATGGCAACAGCCACAAGTAAAAAAATACTTAAAAAAATTGTATCTGTATGAAAGAAGTACAATTTTTTTGTCATTATTCCCTAAAAATTTAGCATGACAATAATTTTCTTGTGTGAGACATTACAGTAACCCAGAGTCAATACAGCATGAATAAGGAATGTATGTAGGGTCTGTGTAAACACTAAACGGTTTTATGAAATGGACTTGAACATCTAGAGCAACGGTTCTCAACCTCTTTGGCAAACTTCTGTCTCCAAAATATTATTTATAAAACTAGCAAAATTATAGTTACGAAGTAGCAATGGAAATCATTTCATAGTTGGGTCACTACAACTATATTATACAGTAGTAACTGTATAAAGGGCCACAGGATCGGGAAGGCTGAGAACCACTGATCTAGTTTGCTATCTTTGAGGATCCTAAAATTAGTCCTTCTCAAATATCAAGAAATGATTATACCAGAAGAAAAATATGTCTTCACAGTTTTCTTATTTTGCAACATATGTCCTGTTTTTTTTTTAATCTATTAATATATTCATTTTTTTCTTTATCTGCAGAAGACATTAGTAGACACTTTGGTTCCTGAAGAATTTCATATTGTATCAAACACAGGAGTTTTGGGTTTGGAGTGTTATGACGAGTGAGTATTATGAGGCTTTGTTGAATATCTGACATGCTGTTTTCTCCTTCCCACACCTGAAAGAATCCGAGAAGAGCACACTTGTTTACCTAGTGTGGTAAGGAAATATTTGGGTGAGCTGCTGTAAGAAATATTAAAACCAAAACAAAGACAAAACCAACAAAAAGCTAGAGAGGCCCCGAGAGCTTTGGTCCCTCCCTCCCTTCCTGTTTTTCTTCCTTCCTTTCTTTTTTTCCTGTCTCTCTTCTTCCTTCTGTTTGCTTTTAGAGCAGAGTGAACACAGATTTGTTAAGGTAAAGCAAGAAAGAACTCCTGATACTCAGGGAGACTGTAAGGGAGGAATATAAGAATTTTTGGTTTTTGTGATTAAATAGTTCTATAACTTCTCTTACAATTTAATTTTTAATATTTTAAAAAGTGCAACTTTAGAGACTGAAGAAATGGCTCAGCAGGTAAGAGCACTGACTGCTCTTCCAAAGGACCCAGGTTCAATTCCCAGCACTCTCAAGGCAGCTCACAGCTGTCTGTAACTCCGAAATCTGACACCCTCACACAGACATACATGCAGGCAAGACACGAATGCACATAAAATAAAATAAATAAGTTATTTTTTAAAAAAATATGTTTAAAATGTGGACCTTTAGAGCCAGAGAGACGGCTCAGCACTTAGAGCACTTGCTGCTCTTGCAGAGGACCCAGGTCTGTGTTTCGGTGTCACACAGCAGCCCACAGCTTCCTGCAACTCCAGTTCTGGGGGATTTGATGCTCTTGGCTGGCCCAGGCAGCAGGCATCTGCAGGCATGTGGTACATATAATACACTCAGGTAGACACACATACACATAAAAAAATCAATCTTAAAATAATAGAACTTTGAGTTGTGTGTAGTGCTGCATTCCTGTAATCCCAGCCTTGGGAAGCTCAGGCAGGAAGGCCAGTGTGGGCTACATAGAAAGACCCCAGATCAAACAAGCAGGTAGAGCAGAACTTTCTTGCAAATTTTTTTTTTACAGAGACAGTTTTTCTGGGTTTTTTGTTTTTTGTTTTGTGTGTGTGTGTGTGTGTGTGGTGTATAGTCCTAGCTGTCCTGGAACTCACTGTGTAGACCAGGCTGTTCTTGAACTCACAGAGTCCACTTGCCTCTGCCTCCTGAGTGCTGAGATTAAAGGCGTGCACAACCACTGCCAGTCTTCCAAATTCTTAACTGTGAAGGAGTCTGGACAGTGACCACAGACAGTGGAAGGTAGTCCTCTGTGCTCATCTCCAGGGCTTTGTTTCAGATGGGAAACTACTCATTTCTTCATTTGCTGATTCCTGTTTATGTGTTTGAAGACAGAGTCTTGTTTTAATTTTTTAAAATAACAGTTGACTATTGCAAAGCGGTAGTTTTTCTTTTCTTTCTCCTTTTTTGGTACTGGAATTAAACCTAGGGCTTTGTACATGCCAGCAAGGGCTCTGTGCCACTGAGCCACATACCAAGCCTGCCCTGCCATCTTTGAAAATGTCAAAAGGCACTTTTGTTGTTATTAACTGTCTGTATCTATGTGTGTGTTTGGGGGGTGACATCAGAGAACAGCCCTTGGCAGTCAGTTCCCCTTCCCCATGTGGTTCCCCGGCATCAAACTCAGATTGTTGGGCTTGGTGTAAATGCCTTTTCGTGCTGGACCATCTCAAAGGCCTTAAAAAAGTCTCATGTGACTCAGATAGGTCTCGAACTCTCCATAAATGTTAAGAATGAGCTTAACTGGTCATCCTTAACACCACCAGGTATTAGGATCGTAGGCATGTCTTTTTTTAATTAATCAAAGAAATCTTTATATTTTGATATATCAAGGAATAGAATTAAATATCCTTCACTAAAAATGTCCCACATATGACAAGTGTCATTATATCTCTGTGCAGATTTTTATAGGTGCTCTTTTATGCACATGAGGGCCATTTTAATCATATTCTAGCCTTTAAATTCCATCAGGGTCTTGGTTTGCCGTGTTATAATTTCTTTTCTCTCCACTCCTGAATGAGTCCCCAGTAATTTCTCTAGAGCACACGGGTCTCATTTAGTGGAGAATGACTCTTGGGACCACGGTTCTGGATACATGCTGTGCTAACTGATGAACAGGTCTGGTAACATCTCCCCCCTCCTTTCTTCTCCTCTCTCTACCCAGGGCCTGGCGATCCACCATTGACCTCTGCTCTTCAGCCCAGGGTGTTTCCTTAAAGTAACATTTTCTTGTTGTATCTTTTGCAGCAAATATACCACCCTCCTCACAGACAGTGAGAACAGGCTGTTGCTCTTCCCGTCCATGTGAGTACAGGTGATTTTTCTGAAGCGTTTCTTGGAAAGAGTAACTGCATACACATACATTTCTTTTCTTGATATTTTATTAGACAAAAACATTCAAGCCATAGCAGAGGCCTAAGGTGATAATTCCCTGTAAAACCATGATTCAATTAGTTGTCTTCCTGTGACCAGTTACACATTTAAACAGTATGCGTAGTGAGAGACTCAAGCTCTATAATGTGTTTTTATATTCCCTGCATTAGGCATTAGAATCTCTCTGATTTCATGTCTTTCTTTTGTCTCCCTCACATTTTGAACTGCCCAGTGTTGAAGCTTAGTGTTTATGGCTCCTCTTTTTCTGTGTTCCTGTCATCCGCATGTGGTTATATATTTGGGGGCAGAATTCTTTTTGTTTTAAGAAAAAATACTCTGTTATCATTTTCATTATTTTAAACTGTATTTACTGGTATATATTACTAAATAAGTATATCTAGTTCGATCCCTTTACATTGCCCTTAGTATTCCATAAGATATTTATTTCCTGAAACACTTTATACTTTTTTTGTTTTCCTTTGAGAATGGCCTGATGAGCTGCTACTTACCTTAGTCTGTCCCTTTGATCTTTAGGAAACCCAATAAAAGAGTAGAAGTGGCCAAGCTGGGTGATGTGATGGACGCCATGCTGGAGAGGGCTGGAGTAGAAAATGAGGAGTTTGTAGGACCAACCAAGGTAACTGCCAATGAGGATAACCCTGTGGTCCAGAGTGTGTGCTTGGGAGCCAGAGCGCTTGGTCTGGAATCTGACTCTGCCATTTATTAGAGGGTGGCCCTGGGTAAATCATCTCTTGTATTTGTTATACCTCAATTTCCTAATCTATTAATTAGAAGTAATAATAGTACCTGTACATGGGGTTGTTGTGAGTGACACTGAATGGCATTTTAAAGTGTTTAGAAAGGGTCTGGCATATGGCAAACACTATACCATCAACTATTAGTATATTTACATGTTGTTTAGTCATGGGGATGTGTTCTGAGAGAGGCGTCATTAGCTGATGTCACTATGCAGACATGATAGCGTGGATTTGCAGAAACCTAGACACATAGACCTAGCTGGAACAGACTGTTCCAACAGGCACTTGTGGCACAGTGGTAAGGATCCATGTATCCAAACAGAGAAGGTCAATAAAAATACCAGGGCATCATGGATGGGTGTTTTTCAGCTCCACTCTGATGTTACAGACCATGGTTATGACCTCCCCAGTTGTTGACTGAAGTGCTGTTATTCGGCATGTGACTACATTTCTCAAGGCTCCATGGACTGATCTTATTACTTAGTTTTATTTTTAATGGAGACATTATACATATTTATGGAGTACAATGTGATGGTTCCTTATACAGTGTGTGGTGATCAACTGAGGTAGTCTGCATATTCTTTAATATTTGTCATTTCCTTGTATTGGTACATTTATAATCTTTTTTACTGTTTTGAGATAGAAACTATGTAACCCAGGCTTGCCTTGAGTTCACTTTGAACTTTTGTGGATGTCCTTGAACTTCTGACCCTCCTGTCTCCATCTTCCAAGGGTTACAGGTCAACACCATGCCTTGTTTATGTGGTGTTTGGGGATTATATAAAGGGCTTTGTAAGTACTTTACCAACTGAACCACATCCTTACCCTTTCTACTGCCCATCTTGAAATGTGTAGCTGGTCGTGATCGCATAGGTCTTCTTAACACTTGAAGGTTTGCTGCTGTACACTTGAAGGTTTGCTGCTGTCTAGCCGTAGCCTAGGTTCAGGCCCTGAGATGGGGAGGAGGTGTCAGCATGAAAAAATGAACCATCCCACCACCAGATGAGTTTCACACAGGTGGCTGGCCCCAAATAGCTCCAGCTTCTGCCTTTGTCCATCAAAAACAGGCATGTTTTTCCATACTAACAAGTTTTTTTCTGTTCTCCAATGTTAACCTTCAGCAAAAACAAGTATGTCAAATACGTTTTTTCTCAACTTTTATATCAAAACATCTTTAAACCCCAAACAATATTTATCATTTTGTTAGCTTGGCCAAAATACCAAGCCAGGTACATCTTGTCTTTACACAACTAAAGGTGATAAACATAGGCAGACAATTTCAAGAACACTTCTATTCAAAACACATTTACAGAAATAGGTGTGATCTGCCTCTGATCCTGTCAGCACTGAATCAGAGCAGCTCCTGGGGGCTGAAGTGACAGCTGGCATCCCCAGACGAGAAACCTGAAAGGCATCAGCTCCCGAAGAATTTTAGGGGAAGATATTTGAGAAAAAATTGGGGTTTCCAGGAATGATCATTTCTGTCCCATGCATGACTGATAAATGACATTAAACCACCAAGAGAATCATCAGTATTACAAGAGAAGAGAGTGTGCAGGCCATGTGGCCCCGGCTGTGTTCTGTGCTGTTCAAGTGAGACTGTCTCCGTGGGCTTTTACCTCATCTGGAGACCCATTGGACAAGCACTCATATGCGGGTCCAAAACTAGGCTGCATGGTTGAGACAGGAGGATTTCAAGTCCCAATCCAGCCTAAGCTATATAGAAAGCACTTATCTGAAAATAAACAAAAAACAACAACAAAAGGATATCTCAATGGGTAAAGGCACTTGCCACCAAGTCTGATGGCCATGTATCTGATCTGTACCGGATAGCATAAAACTATCTCACATTCAGATTTTACAATTCATCAATTGTCCCTCTAATGCAGTGGTTATCAACTTGTGGGTTGATAGCCCCATTGACAAACCTCTATCTCCAAAAATATTTATATTATGATTTGTAATGGTAGCAAAATAAAAGAAAAAACAGTTATGAAGTAGCAGCAAAAATAATTTCATGGTTGGGAGTCAGCACAAAATGAGGAACTGTGTTAAAGGGCTGCAGCATCAGGGATGTTGAGACCACTGCTCTAGTGAGTTTATAAGCTCTCTCCACTCAGGAGAGGACCCTAGGATCCCAGGGTGCTTCAGTTGTCATTGCGTTCAATAGCTGTAGGCCCAAAGAATTTGCCAGCATTTCTTTGCTTTCCTTGCCCTGGGTCCACGGGCTAGTTTGTTCATAGAATCTGACTCAGTTTTGGTTTATCTGATGTGTCTCAGGATCAGATCAAGGCTTTGTTCTGGTAGGTAAAATGTAGGAGTGGTACTGATGGTGTCAGTGCATCACATGAGAGCCACCAAAATGAGCTAGATTTCAAAAGTCATTTCTGGATGTGCATATATGTGAATGAAACCACAACAAACCAACCAAGATTTTACTAAAACATGTTTATTTTCAGCATATTTCCTTTCTAAAATGATTCTGACTGATACCCTGTGATAAACACTGATCATCTGACTTACCGCTGGCAGATGCACCAACTACTGCATGTGTTGAAAAAGGAGCAGACCATTTACAACACGGTATTTCATGAACTGATTCGACAAGTGAGTGTGGACTGTGTAGACAGAGGAGAGCTGCTGTCAAAAATCAGGTTAGAAATGTTCATGGAATGTTTCAGGTTCCCCGTCTCAAAAATCTGGATTGTAGCTATTAGTGTATATTAATTACACAAGTTAATAGGTTATTAGTTAATAGGATGTATATATGCATCTTTTTGAATGTGATGAAATGTTTTTGTACCTGCTTTTGAGAAAGCTACAACAATATCTCTGTGAACTAACATGTGTTTACTTTTAATCTCTGTAGTAAGATCTTCATCTTGCCATAAGATCTTGGTAAAACCCTGAGATTTTGCTGTCTCACCATAGACCAGTGGTATTTGTTAAATGCATACTCTGTGTCAAGTATGGAGATGGAACAGTGGAAAGAGTTAATTGATTATTAATTAATTATTGAACGAGTCTTACGTAGCTTAGGCTGGCCTTGAACTTGTTACATAGCCTTATAGGAATGAACCACCATGCCTGGCTGTGGTGAAATTTAAATGAGAACACAGGTCTGGTGAGTGAACACAGGCTCATGGGTAGAAATGCTTGTCGTGCATGTCTGGTGACCTGAAATCTAAAATGGAAGGAGAGGCTCAACCACAGAAAATTATCCTCTGACCTTCATATGTGTATGTCTCCTGCACACTTGTGAGGACACACAACCCTATCTCAGAATCACAATGACTTGATTAAAAATGAACATGAAAATAGGTGCTCAATATATGTAGTCTATAATTGTAGTAAGAGGTTTCTGGCCTGGCCTAGCCCTGAGATCCGGACCAATAGTCCCAAATAATCATACAAAAATCTTATTTTTTAAAAAACATTTATTTTTATTTTATGTGAATTGGTGTTTTGCCTACATGTATAACTGTGTCAGGGTGTCAGATCTTGGAATTACAGACAGTTGTTAGCTGCCATGTGGGTGCTGGGAATCGAACTCAGGTCCTCTGAAAGAACAGTCAGTGCTCTTAACTCTCCAGCCCCACAAAATCTTATTTTAATTACAAGCTGTTTGGCCTATGACTCACAAATATCACTTGCTAACTCTTACTCTTAAACTATTCCATAATTAGCCAAGTGGCTTAGTACCTTTACTCAGAGTATTTTCGTTTTCTTTCCTCTTCATCTGTCTGGCATCTCTCCTCTGCTCTTGCTCTTCCCAGAGTTTTCTTAGTCTTGTAGCCCCGCCCACACTTCCTGTCTGCCTTCTGGCCAATCAGCTTTTTATTAAACCAATGGGAGTGGTAAATATTTACAATGTACAAGAGCATAGTCCCACGTTTATTATAATTTATTATTGGTAAAGATGACAAATAAATACAACTGTCACTATAATTATCTTTCTATGACTTTGGTTCTGTTCAAAAAGTTAAAAGAAGTTGTAAGAGATTTTTGAACAATTCTTTCTCTCTCTCTCCTCCTTCCTTACTTCCTTTTTTATAGTTTATAACCATATTTATTTTTAAATACAGCATCTCACTAGTAGCCCTGGGTGGCTGAACACTTGCTATGTAGACCAGGACGGCCTTGAGCCTGTTGTCAAATAGATACTGGATTCTTTTTTGAAATGAGGTCTCACTATGTAGACCTTGAACTCAAAAAGATTGACCTTTTGGTGCCTCTGAGGTACTGGGATTAAAGGCATGCACCTTCATACCCAGTCTATCAGTTTCTTTTTAAAAATGATTATTATTATGTATTAGTATGTCATGTGTATAGGAGGGCACAGGAGGCCCCTCCCTGCTCACACCTCCAGCACACAACCTGTTCGTTCTTCTGGTGTGGATTTCCACTTCCTGCTTTTTGACTGGTCTGAGGAAGTAGAAGCGGAGCCATTAGAGACTGTTCAGGATGAGGAGAGGGATATAGAGAATACTGTGAGGAGTGCAGAATGGGAATAGCAGCAGGATACCAGACCGTGGGGTGACACTGAAACCCGGCCTAGAGTCACGAAGAAGGGGTACAGGCCGAGAGCAAAGCAATAGCTCCTTTGAGTGAACACATTTTAATAATTCTTAAGTAGTTGGTATTTTTTTTACATTTAGTCACTTTGAGGGAAGTGTCACCTATGAATTCAATTATATGAAAATCTCACTCTGTTCAAGGCACTCTGGTTGTTAATATAATATAGATAAAATATAATTTATAATTATAAACATAATATTAATATAAAGATAGCTATATGCCATTGCTCCTCTCTCAAGAGAGTTTATAATTTAGGAGAACTAAAATAGATCCTCTCTTTTTGTGTGTCGCAGATACTATTTATTTCCCTCGTAGCCGGCTCTCTGGTTCTGGCTCACTGTGTGTGCTGTGGAGGAGGAGCCTGCTTGCTTCCTTTTTCTGTCCTTTGCTCACATACATTGTGTGCGTGCCTTTGGCCATTTATTTTCCTAACATTACTTTCTGGCTTGCACTCTTCCTGTCTCTCGTTTCTTCCCCATTCCTCTTTGTTTTTCCTGCAGAGAGAAATATGTCCAGATGCTTGACCAAATTGCCCGGCAGATGATTGACTTCTACAAAGACTTGGTAACCCAGAGGATGATGGACCAGCGCATCTTACAAGAACTCTATAACTTCAAGAATGTGATTGAGGAATTGACCAGGTGAAAACCCTGAGGCTTCTCAACGCAAAGCAGAAGCCAGAGCCCTGTCTTTACACATAGTAAAGGAAAATCATGGAGAAGAGTGGTTAAAGGCAAAGGTCCTTTTGCCTTCAGTGTTTAACATGAAGACCAGGAGAACTGGGTCTTCATGTTAGAAGATGAGATGCATCCGGTAGAGATGCAAGACTGAGTTACTCATTTGAACTAAAAACCAAAATTCTACCTGTATTTGATAGAGGAGAACCTGTTCCACATTATAGATATTTATCTTAATCATATTTTCAGAGCACTTCCATAATTATAGATGCTAATGTTCAAATTCCAGAGAAAATAAATATACTATAGCAATATGGTTAGTGGGCTACCCTTACGTCAGGATGACCAGTGGCAAGAATGATGAACACAGGCTAGGCAGACCAGAGCAGGGTAAAGCACCTGCCCTGCTGTTCTAGAAGATGCACCTGTTACATCATTTTGCCTTTTCCTGTCAGCCCAAGTCCATTGCCAAATCTGAGAGTCCATCCAGGATGTGCACGCAAGGTTTGGGCTTGGTTTATGAGAGGAGAGGGATGCACAGTGTAACTGAGATTATGTGTAAATCTGATTTCTGGGGGAGAAACTTTTGGAAGTTTTCATCTTTGAGTTTGAAATCTCAATCTCTCTCTCTCCACCTCAGGGAACTTTGTCTTGTTCGGGCCCATGACATCAAGTTAACAAAGGAAGCCGAGAAAGCCCAAAAGGATCTGGCAGAAGCTCTTTTGGAAGCAGAAAAGAATGCAAAGTGAGTTGGTAAAGCTCGTATTGCTTGACAATGGAAAGGGGAGATTGACCCACAAGTAAAATCCAGGTTGCAGTATTGCCTGCTTCCTAGGGTTAATTAAAAATGACAGCATATAGAGCCCTCTGGATGTCATCTCTGACTCGGTGTCAGTCAATGAAGCCTTATGGGCATGTGTCATATTTGTATCCCGTCCTTGACTGTTCTGGGCACTCTAATGGCACGGTTGTGACAGGAACCATATCTGTGTCTGTTCCCGAAATACAATGAAAGCATTAATGTGGCCATGCAATACTATGAAAGTATTTGCATTCTAAGAGACCTCACGTAATCTTAAATTATGTCCTCTCCCATGCCCCTGACAAAACAATGCATGTGTGTTATGATGTTGTTTGCTGCAAACAGAAAATATAGAGATGGAAAGCAATCTTCTACAATGGATATCCACTATGGACACTGATTGATAAACAATGGTGTTTGTCGTACTGTTTGCCCTCTGGGTCAGCTGGAGTCAGTGATTTAATCCCTTGTAAAACTCTGTTAAAGATTTTTGTAAAGAAATCCATTCCTTCCCCATGTGATGCTTTCTGTGCTTTTCAATAAACACAGAGCAAATCCTTTTTGTTGGGGACAGATACACACACACACACACACACACACACACACAGAAAGATAGAGCATACAGCCACACAGTCACACACAGAAACAGACACAGACACAGAGTCACAGACAGCCTTTGGGCAGGCAGATTCAGACTCAACATAGAGAATGAAAACACAGGTTGCATAAAGTAGAGAATTTAAATTTGCACTTGTTCTTGGGTAAATGACACCAAGGAGAGTGGCTTTTTTTTTCTTTCATTAATGTGATACTGATATATTATTGGTTACTCAGAGTTAATCACTAGTGCATTTAACCAACATAATTAATATTAGTAAATTATCTAAATCTAAAGACAATAGTATGAATGCATATGTGTGTGTGTTTGTGATGATTTATGTGTGCATTACAGGGGTCAATGTACCTTCTTCCTCTAGTGCTCATCACCTTTAAAACCCTTTTTATTTTATTTTGTTTTAATCTGTGGGTGTTTTGTTTACACATGTGTATGTGTACCATGCATGTGCAATGCCTGTGGGGCCCAGAAGAGGGCGCCATATCCCCTAGAACTGGAGTTACAGATGGCTGTGGGTCACTATTGGGTGGTGGGAGCCAAATACAGGCCTCTGTAAGAGCAGCAGGAGCTCCTAGCGACCGAGCCATATTTCAGCCCCATTTTTGCTCTTTTGTAAATTAGAATATTTGTTATGTTTACAAAATTGTTGCCTGTCAGGCAGAAAGGTAAACACATCATGAAAGTACAGCTCCAGGAATTTTTCTGCATGTGCCCACCCACCTATGGTGCTTTCCTCTCAATTATTTTGGGCACATAGAAGACCTAAAAGGTGGTTCCTGAGTCAAGCCAAGAATATAATTCCATGTCACTGTACCTTAAGTCTGATAGCAAAGTTAACTCAGTGAGGAAAAGTGTTATTTGTACTGTCTTAGTTAATGTTCTACTGCTGTGAAGAGACACCACAACCACAGACTCTTACACAGGAAAACATCTTACTGGAGATGGCCTACAGATCAGAGGGTTAGTCCGTCGTCACCATGCTGGAGAGCATGGCTGTACATGGGCAGCCACAGTGCTCAAGAAGGAGCGCAAAGCACTACATCTGGATTGGCGGGCATTAGGAAGAGAGAGAGAGAGAGAGAGAGAGACAGACAGACAGACAGACAGAGACAGAGACACAGAGAGACACAGAGAGACAGAGAGGCAGAGAGAGACAGAAAGAGAGGCAGAGAAACAGAGAGACAGAGACACACAGAGACAGAGACACAGAGACACACTGAGAGAGAGACACAGAGAGACACACAGAGAGACAGAGACACAGAGAGATAGACACAGAGAGACACACAGAGAGACAGAGACCGAGACAGAGACTGGGCCTGGACTGAGCATCTGAAACCTCAAAGCCCATCCCCAGTGACACACTTCCTGGAATAAAGCCACACCTCCTAATAGCATCACTCCCTGGTGAACAAGCATTTTTAAAACTATGAGTCTATGGGGACCATTCAAACCACCACAGTCACTGTGTAATTTCTGTTTAGTCTTTTCATGTTATTTAATGAATAAGTGTGTGTGTGTGTGTGTGTGTGTGTGTGTGTGTGTGTGTATGTGTCTGTCTGTCTATCTGTCTGTCTGTATGTCTTTCTGTTTGTCCCCTGGGAGTTGAACTCGGGTTTTCAGGCTTGGCCATCTTGCCAGCCCCAACAACTTCTGTTTGGCTAAATTCAAGATTTTTAATCCTAAGAGAGGAAATGGTATAAATTAGAAGAGACAGGTATAAGTTAGCTAGACAAGAGACCACAGTAAGAAGAAGCTGTGTCTTAGGTTAGAATTATTATTGTGATGAAACACCATGAGCCAAGAGCAAATGGGGAGGAAGGAAGTCAGGACAGGGACTCAGACACGGCAGGACCCTGGAGGCAGGAGCTCATGCAGATGCCACTTACGGAGGGTGCTGCTTATGGGTTTGCTGGCTCTTGGTTTGCTCAGCCTGCTTTTTTATGGCACCCAGGACCTCCAGCCTAGGGGTGGCACCACCCACAATGAACTGGGCCCTACTATATAAGAAAGTGCCCCATAGGCTTGCCTACAACTGGATAGTATGGAGGCATTTTATTAATTGATGTTCTTTCCTTTCAAATGACTCTAGCTTATGTCAAGTTGACGTAAGCCAGGACAACGTGCTTAATTATCCATAAGGCTTTGGGTGGCTGGGAGGGAATTTCTTTAAACTTGAGCTAATTTATATGATTTAAAGTTTTAGTGACTTACATTTTATTAGGCATTAGGCCTTTAGTAAAGAATCCTAATCAATCAGCAAAGCTGATTAACAATAAAATTACCATATTACTATGACTTGCATTCTGAATTTTTAGAAAATGTTTTTTCAACTGTGTGTGTGTGTGTGTGTGTGTGTGCAGGCACATGCCTGCAGAGGTGAGAGGACAATTTACAAGGTCAGTTTTTGCCCTTCACCTTGTTTGAGGCAGGATCTCTGCTATTGAACACATTCCTGGACAGTTCTGTGTCTGCCCTCAGCCTCACCTTAGGGGTGTTGGGATTAGCTCATGCTACTGCCCCTGGCTTCTTAATGCTGCTCCTGGGATCTGACCTCAGGTAGGCACCAGACTTACCAGGCAAGTCCTTACCCACTGAGCCATTTCTTGGGGCTTATTCTGAGCTTTTGATTAGATATAGTAGTATCTAGATGATTCACTGGGATTATTATCTTTGTCACAACTACCATAATATTTGTAAATAAAATGTGAACTTTTTTTTACAAGACATTTAAAACATCAATTTATTCTTTATTTATTGCCAAGATTCATAACAAATTATTTAAAAGTAAAGGCCAATTTTTAGTCCCCATTTAGTTACTTGTTCCATTTCACTCTAAGCATACTAAAGTCAAATATGTGAAAATACCTGTTAGTGCTCAACATTATTTTAATATATCTGATTTATGACACAAAAATTAAACACCCAGTTGGTACATCTGTCACTTTGTTAAGCAGCTTATTTTTTATATCTCAAGAAATAGGTTATTAGGACAGTCAGAAGACAATTTAAATTCAGGGGCAGTCCATGTTTATCACCTAAAATCTTGATTGACTAAAATTTTTTTTTTTTAAACTTTATTTATTTGCCTTGGTGTTTGCCTGGAACTGGAACTACAGACAGTTGTTAGCTGCCATGTGGGTGCTGGGAATCGAACCCGGGTCCTCTGGAAGAGCAGACGGTGCTCTTAACCGCTGAGCCATCTCTCCAGCCCCAATTGACTAAAATTTAAAATCAAACAGCCTTAATTCTATTAATACTTACTTCAAAGAAATTTAATGTATGTTTTTTGAGAAATACTTTAAAAAATACCTACATTGCTGGCATTACAATCTTATACTTTTAATCAGAGATACCTACATTGCCCATACTATCTTCTGACATCTTTAATCATAATTGTGAAGGTAGCCAGGTTTCCTGTATCTAGTATTTGTATGGTCAAAAAAAGTGTAGTTACTATCAATTCACTGATATATAAGCCAAGTGTGCTCACTCTTTCCACCCCTTCCCAGTTTTAAATCTGATGTGTTGATTTTGGTTTATTCTCAATATAAAATTCTATGACACTTAACATACCACAAAATAGATGACACTTTCAGGACAAAGTAGAACTGGACAGTCCTTCAGTATTGCCACCACTGAACTGACTGCTGTCACGCTGCCTGGCTGAACACTGACATTCTTTAGTTAGAAGTGTAAAGACACCTACCTCCATGAGTTTAAAAATTGATCTGCACAAAAGAAATTAAAAAAAATTATATACAACAAATTGGTTCTTAAAAATACAAAAATAACATCTGTCACTTCTGTCATGCTGACAACTTGACATATATATATATATATATGCATGCAGAAAAAGTTCCAACTTGGTCATCTGAACAGCTGTGCTCTAATATGATAAACAAACTGCCACTACGTTTTCACACTGACAGAAGGTGTATTCAAAATATTTCATATACTAAATACTGCAAGTCTCTGCATGTATAAATGCTGGTTATAATAGTTTTTGCTTTGATTAAAAGTATC